>SJYX01010814.1:164263-246627 GCA_006410675.1 Oreotragus oreotragus | reverse complement strand
ATGTTTGGGGCTGGTGTATGGGGATGATCCGGAAGGATGATGTGGGGTGGGAGGTGGGGGGGGGGGGTCATGTTTGGGAGTTCATGTACACCCATGACGGATTCATGTCAATGTATGCCAAAACCAATACAGTACTGTAAAGTAAAATAAAGTAAAAATAAAAATTAAAAAAATTAAAAAAAAAAAAGTCGTGTCTGACTCTGAGACCTCATGGACTGCAGCATGCCAGGCTCCCCTGCCCTTCACTATCTCTCGGGGTTTGCTAAAATTCATGTCAATTTAGTCCACGATGCTATCTAGCCATCTCATCCTCTGCCGTCCCCTTCTCCACCTGCCCTCAATCTTTCCCAGCATCAGGGTCTTTTCCAATGAGTTGGCCCTTCACATCAGGTGGCCAAAGTACTGAAGTTTCAGCTTCAGCATCAGTTCTTCCAATGAATATTCAGGGCTGATTTCCTTTAGGGTTCAAGGGTTTGATCTTGCAGTCCAATAAACTCTCAAGACTCTTCTCCAGCACCACAATTTGAAAGCTTTTAAGAATATATATATATAAATTTAAGTACGTTCCCACCATGGAATGTTACACAGCCCTCAGAAGGAGTGCACTACCAATGCATGCAAAATACAGACAGATCTTGGCAACACAGTAATGCCTGGAAAATTTAAGTCCCCAAAGATTACCAGATGCCTTTTATCAAATATGAACCCAAATATAAACTTAAGGGTATATTAAACCAGGAATCCAAATAATAATCAAACTGAAAGACCTACCTCTCTAAAAATGTATCCTAAAAGTACAAATCTTCAGAAGTTTCATGGTGTAATATGCAATCTACTTCACTGACTTCATTTGCTAAATAAAAATATGTACTTCATCAAGATCAAATGAAATACAAATGGATGAAACTAAAAGTGTGCAGTGATGGATGTTATGCCATCCCTCATTATTTATTTAAAACAGTATATTTACTCATTTAAGGATGGAGATCATCCACCCAGTCATAAAGACAGCCTCATAGAATTCCAGTGCACCAGAAAAATATTTTTCTAGTCAAAGCTATGGTTTTTCAAACCCACCTTCAACTGTCTAGTCAAAGCTATGGTTTTTCCATTTGTCATGTATGGATGTGAGAATCGGACCATAAAGAAAGCTGAGCACCAAAGAACTGATGGTTTTGAACTGTGGTGTTGGAGAAGACTCATGAGAGTCCCTTGGACTGCCAGGAGATCCAAACAGTCCATCCTAAAGGAAATCAGTCCTGAATATTCATTGAAAGGACTGATGCTGAAGCTGAAACTCCAATACTTTGGCCACCTGACTCATTTGAAAAGACCCTGATGGCAGGAAAGACTGAAGAAGGCAGAAGGAGAAGGGGACGATAGAGGATGAGATGGCTGGATGGCATCCCTGACTCGATGGACGCGAGTCTGAGCAAGCTCCGGGAGTTGGTGATGGACAGGGAAGCCTGGTGTGCTGCAGCCCATGGTGTTGCAAAGAGTCAGGCAAGACTGAGCCACTGAAATGAACTGAGAAAAACATTTTTAGGTATATTATTATGAAGAGATATGTTTTGGAAAACGGCTCAGTCACATAATTTTTCTTGCCACACTTGGTTTAATATCCATCTGCAGCCATTTTTGAGTGAATGGGGAAAGCCATACATTTGCTCAAAGATCAGTCTTGAGCCCAGTAAGGAAATCTCTTTAGCTCCCAAATTAGAAGCCAGAGGAGCTTGGCAGCCTTCACATGTGGGAAACCTATCGAGCAGTGAATAGGATCATTATTCCCAAGGACTGTGTGTTCTGAGCATGGGACTGCAGCCCAGTGCTCCACGAAAACCACACTTGGACTCCCAACTTTCAGATAACATTAAAACCATGTGACTTTTCCCTCCTTAATGTCACTAGTCTATTCTGATGACAAATAATTGCCTTTGACTGCCAGATATTTAACATACTAGTTATATAAATACAACCAGTAAACCTACTGTCCTGAAAACTGGAAAATCTGCCATTTTTGTCCTGAATTATTTAGGCAGTGCTTAATAGGTATCAGAGAACCTAAGGTTAAATACAATAGCATTATCATGAGTTTTCACTACTAGAGTCATTTAGATTTCACTCTTACATGCTTTGTCCATATTTATAAAGAATACATATAAAATAAGGGTCTTTCTTCCTTGAAAAGGAGAACAAAACTGTGCTAAGATAGTTCTAAAGCAAATGGGTTCATTACCAACCATTTCAAGCGTCAGAGTAGTGTTCCACTCCTCCGTGGCAGTGGCAGAAAGTTGCCAAGACACTGGGAGAAGGTAGAAAAGCCCTCATAAAGCTGTGGAAATGAGAACACAGCACAAATGTAGGCAAACATCTTGCTACAGAAATGAGGATACTGAAATGGATTAGGTTTTCTAACTTACTAATGTCAAAAATTATTAGGTATGTGATTCATGATATGCACTAATCAAAACACAAATATTTCCTACAATGTATTCCATGATGCCCTAATTTCAACAGAACACATCAACACATTCCAAAACTACTTGCATATATCAGTATGTAAACTTCTGGAGAGCGTGAACTTAAGCTCAATCATACACATGTCTGACCCCTAACTAGACTGTGAACTGATAGTTGGGATGCCTTATTCATTGTTGTACCCTAATAACACAACATATTACTGGTGCTCAGGAAATATTTTTTGATTGAATGAGGGAACTGGGAATTATGTATAAAGAGTTTAAATTTTTTTCCATACTCCATTAAGCCTATTAAATTCCAATCTAATAGAACTAACTTCTCTAATTCTATTCCTAGGAATTTATCCTAAGGAAATCATTGGAGCTACAAAAATAAATATATGGGGCTGTTGGTTGCAGCATTTTCTCTAATAGCACAAAATCTAAATGTTCAACAACAAGGAATTAAATGTTCAACAACAAGGTATATCACACAATGTAATGTGGTACTAGGCAATTATTTTAAAGTGGTTCACAAAGTATAATTATTAAAAGGGGAATTTTTACTACATAGCATTATTTGTATACTATATATTGCATATTTATATATTATATATATATACACAAACACACATATACACATACACTTAGATTCTAATTTACTATATGGGTATGGATGAGTAATTTGTATACACAGAAAAAGGACTCATAGAAAGGAAATACACTGAAATGTTAAAAGTAATTAATACATTTTACTAATAAAATTTAGTAATTAATATATTAAAAACTTATAAAAATAACAAAAATAATCCTTTATAAATGAAATATAAATATATTTAGTTAACAATAACCATTCTTTTTGTGTGTGTGTTCTATCTGTGAGCTACCCAACAACCACACAAAAAAAGCAGTTGGTATTTAGTCTTATAAGTCAGAAACGAGACATTCATAAGGAAGAGGAAAATATGTAAATACAGTTTAAACACCACAAGAGCAACTCCACCAAAATGAGCACATGCTTTAAAAATAGTTGTGCAAATAAAATATCTCATTGGAAAGGTAAATATCAGAGAATATTTTATTTAAAATACAGAAGCATTCGTATGTAGAGTAATGATAACACTGAAACACACCTTAAAAAATACTCTAAAAACTTTTAAAATAATAAATAGTTATTTCCAAATTTTGCTTTCTAAAAATAAAATTCTGCTACCAATTATTATCAAGGGTATGATTTTATATTGATCATATGATTTAATATCAAGGGTATTATCTAGGGTATGATTTTCTTTCTTTAATGTCCTCTTATGTCATCACTACATAAAATCAATGACGATAATAGATTTCTGGTTTTATCCACTGGAAACACTGCATCCCTACAGGGAGGCAACATGGAATCACAGAGCCTGAGTCTGCCTCCCAGTAAAAACTGCCCACACCTAGCCCCCAAAGCTGCAAAAATTTAACACTAGAAACCAGATTCACTGTTGACTGATCAAAAGATTGTTAGGTTTTTCAGTTCTTTGGGTATTCTGTTGTTGTCTTTTTTTTTTTTTTTTTCAATCCAAGAGAAGTCCTCTCTGTAAAAATCTCAAAAAAGAATTCAAAAGCAAAGGTGGATCTTATCTGAGTGTTGGGCTATTCATACATAGTATCCTTCTTCAGCCAAGTTTACTAAGCTATTTAATGTCTCTGAATTGGTTTTTCTCATTGTTAATTAAAACAAGCTAAATTGATTTTCATGAAATTTTAGGAAGTTCTACACTCAAATAACTGACATTAGGTTTTTAAGAAAGATGGAGAACAGTTCACTATAATCACTGCAGTAGCCCAAAAGTCCAAAGTAAGGTAGAAGCTAATTAACTAAAAACCCTGACTATCTTAAATCTAGCTTTAGGAATCAAACAGATCTGAACAAATAGTGCAAGTCCATGTACATTTTTCTGAACTGTGGCCCTAGAAAATTGGTCTGGGAAAAGAAGGTCTGTCCCAAGTAACACCCAAATTTTGGTCATAGTCTCAGCTACTATTATGCTCAAACAAGGCTGAAGTCTGATTTAAAAGTAAGAGTTCTGCTATACCTGAAATGACAGATGGAAGTTACGAGGGCCCTCCATATTTGTAGATTCTACATCCATGGATTCAACCCTTGTGGAACCCATGGATATGGAGGGCTGACTGTACTATTGCCATTTCATATAAGGGACATGAGTATCTACAGATTTTGGGATCCATGGGGGATCCTGGAACCAATCCCCCATGGATACCAAGGACTAGGAGCAACAGAGAACAAAGAACCTGGATCTTTGATAACTGTGGAACCTGGACCTTCTATCCAGACATCAATATGGGAGAGGAAGAAAAGCTCTCACTGCCACTCCAGTATAATGCAACTTAAAGTCATGCCACAGTCATACTGAACCGTCGGTAGCTTGTGGTCTCAGTTTTTGAGTTTTGCTTTTGTTTTGGAAGGAGATTATAGAGGACTTTTATTTGTTACCTTTGAAGATTTTGTAACCAGTTAGCATTACTTTTATTACCTGAAAAAGAGAGTAAACATTTCCCTTAAAATATGTCCCAGGAATTTTTCTGTTTGGAATGTTATCATTTAAGAATATGTAATTGTCTAAATTATCAAAAGAAAAAGCAAAACAAAAAGNCAGTCAGTGCCGACAGATTTTCATACCTTGGACAAGATGTGCAATGCCAAAACAGAATCCAACTGCACAGAAAATCCTGTTGAGCACCTTGATTTGGAAGACAATGTTTTAGATCACCTGCTCTTCGGTTGAATAAGCGTCTGTTTTCAAATGGTTTCTGGGGTTTACCACTACTTTTTAAGAGCAGGCCTGGATTAGAGCATCACTGTGTCTCATGGGAGCCCACTTTGGTATTTTCGGCTCTGGTGATTTCTGCTTCACCTTCCCCTTGCTTTCTCTGGGGGCAGGCAAGCCTGCACATGTGCAGAGGTCTCTCCCCAGCCCACCCCCACCCTCCTCCCCCCTGGCTGTTCTATATTTAGAGGTATTTGTGACATACTCCTGTTTTCTCTTGACTTAAGACTCTAGAATATGTTTTACATATATAATTACTATTCAGAGAAAAAAATGTTGTAATAGCTAACATTATTTGAGTTTCTGTTAAGTGTGAAAATGTCAGTCGCTCGTGTCTGACTCTTTGCAACCCTATGGACTGGACCGTAGCCCACCAGGCTCCTCTGTCCATGGAATTCTCCAGGCAAGAATACTGGAGTGGGTTGCCANGTACTCTTGCCTGGAGAATTCCAAGGACAGGGGAGTCTGACAGTCCACTGGGTCTCAAAGAGTCAGACATGTTGTATTATATTGGGGTGGCAGTGAGAACTTTTTTTTCCTCTCCTTTCACTTCCACTTCCAGGATCTATACACTGAAACTACAAAATGCTACTGAAAGAAATCAAAGACCTAAATCAATAGAACTGTGTACCATGTGGATGGATGGGAAGATTCAACATAATAAAGATGATGAATAAGTCATAATAATAAAGCCATTCCCTTCTCCAGGGGATCTTCTCAACCCAGGGATCAAATCTGGGTCTCCTGTATTGAAGGCAGATTCTGTACCATCTCAGCCACCAGGGAAGCCCCCACAAAAATTGTATGTATAGGATCTATATACTGAAACTACAAAATACTACCGAAAGAAATCAAAGACCTAAATAAATAGAAAGGTGTACCATGTTGATGGATTAGAAGATTCAGCTTAATAAAGATGTCAGTTCTCACCAAACTTACCTACAGATTTGTACAACGTCAATCAAAATCCCAGCATGACTGTCTATACATATAGACAAGTTGATTCTAAAATTTATGTGGTATATATGGACTTTAGAAAGATGGTAATGATAACCCTCTATGCGAGACAGCAAAAGAGACACAGATGTATAGAATGGACTTTTAGACTCTGTGGGAGAGGGAGAGGGTGGAATGATTTGGGAAAATGGCATCGAAACATGTATACTATCAGGTAAGAAATGAATCACCAGTCTATGTTCGATACAAGATACAGGATGCTTGGGGCTGGTGCACGGGGATGATCCAGAGAGACGATATAGGGTGGGAGGTGGGAGAGGGGTTCAGGATTGGGAACTCATGTACACCCATGGCTGATTCATGTCAATGTATGGCAAAACCAATACAATATTGCAAAGTAAAATAAAGTAAAAATAATAAATAAATAATAAAATTTATGTGAAAAGACAAAAGAACTAGGATAGCCAAAATAATTCTGATAAAAGAAAAATAAAGTTGGAGAAACAACATGGCCTGATTTGAAGACTTACTATAAAACTACAGTAAGTAAGACAGTGCAGTACTGGCAAAGGGACAGATGCAATAGATCAATGGAACAGAATAAAACTCTGGTAATAGATCCACACATACATGGCCAGGTTATTTTTGAAAAGGGTGTAAAAACAATTCAATGGAAAAAAACAGTCCTCACCAAATGGTGTTGGGACAAACAGACATTCCTGGCTCAGACAGTAAAAATCTGCCTGCATTGTGGGAGACCTGGGTTCGATCTCTGGGTTAGGAAGATCCCCTAGAGAAGAGTATGGCTACCCACTCCAGTATTCTTGCCTGGAGAATTCCAAGGACAGAGAAGCCTGCTGGCTACGGTCCATGGGGACTCAAAGAGTTGATATGACAGAGAAACTAACACTATGCAGAAACAAAGGAACCTTGACCTAAACTTTATACCTTTTATAAAAATTAACTCAAAAGGGATCATATAACTATTGATAAAATGTAAAGCTATAAAACTTTTCAAAGAAAACATAAAAGAAAATCTTTGTTACCTGGGGTTAGACAAAGATTTCTAGATATGACACCAAAAAAAGAAAATGATAAACTGTCTCAAAATTAATATTTCCTGCTCTGCAAAAGATACTGTTAAGAAAATGAAAAGACGAGCCAACAAAGTAGAAGAAAATACTTTGCAAAAAAGATATATCAGTCCTTTATTTGATAAAGGACCTGTAAACAGAATATTTGAACTCTCAAACTTAAACAGTAAGAAAATAAACAGCCCAACTTTAAAAAAGGGCAAAAGACAGGCACTTCACCAAACACGATATATACATGGGGAACAGGCTTACAAAGATACATTCAACATCATTAGCCACAGGAAGCTCAGGTTCCATTCCAATCCCAAAGAAAGGCAATGCCAAAGAATGTTCAAACTACTGCACTGCTACTGCTACTGCTAAGTCGCTTCAGTCGTGTCCGACTCTGTGCGACCCCATAGACGGCAGCCCACCAGGCTCCCCCATCCCTGGGATTCTCCAGGCAAGAACACTGGAGTGAGGTGCCATTTCCTTCTCCAATGCATGAAAGTGAAAAGTGAAAGTGAAGTCACTCAGTCATGTCTGACTCTTCGCGACCCCATGGACTACAGCCCACCAGGCTCCTCTGTCCATGGGATTTTCCAGGCAAGAGTATTGGAGTGGGGTGCCACTGCCTTCTCTGTTTCACATGCTAGCAAAGTAATACTCAAAACTGTCCAAGTTAGGCTTCAAAAATATGTGAACTGAGAACTTCCAGATGTTCAAGCTGGATTTAGAAAAGGCAGAGGAACCAGAGATCAAATTGCCAACATCTGTTAGATCATAGAAAAAGCAAGAGAATTCCAGAAAAATATATACTTCTGCTTCATTGACTGTGATTGTATGGATCACAACAACCTGTGGAAAATTCTTAAAGAGATGGGAATACCAGACCACCTTACCTATCTCCTGAGAAACTTGTAGGCAGGTCAAGAAGCAATAGTTTGAATCAGACAAGGAACAACAAACTGGTTCAAAACTGGGAAAGGAGTAGATCAAAGCTGTATATTGTCACCCTGCTTCAGAGTACATCATGCGAAATGCCGGGCTGGATGAAGCACAAGCTGGAATCAAGGTTGCTGGGAGAAATATCAATAGCCTTAGCTATGCTGATGACACTACCCTTTTGGCAGAAAGCAAAGAGAAACTAAAGAGCCTTTTGATGAGGGTGGAAGAGGACAGTGAAAAAGCTGGCTTAAAACTAAACATTCAGAAAAAGAATATCATGGCATCCAGTCCCATCACTAACTGGCAAATAGACGGGGAAACAATGGAAATAGTGACAGACTTTATTTTCTTGGGCTCCAACATCACTGTAGATGGTGACTGCAGCCATGAAATTAAAAGACNAGCCTTTTGATGAGGGTGGAAGAGGACAGTGAAAAAGCTGGCTTAAAACTAAACATTCAGAAAAAGAATATCATGGCATCCAGTCCCATCACTAACTGGCAAATAGACGGGGAAACAATGGAAATAGTGACAGACTTTATTTTCTTGGGCTCCAACATCACTGTAGATGGTGACTGCAGCCATGAAATTAAAAGACCCTTGCTCCCTGGAATAAAGGCTATGAGAAACCTAGGCAGCATATTAAAAATTAAAAAGCAGAGACATCACTTTGTCAACAAAGATCTCTGTAGTCAAAGCTATGGTTTTTCCAGTAGTCATGTATAGATGTGAGATTTGGACCATAAAGAAGGCTGAGCACTGAAGAAGTGATGCTTTTAAACCGTGGTGTTGGAGAAGACTCTCCAGAGTCCCTTGGACTGCAAGGAGATCAAATCAGTCAATCCTAAAGGAAATCAATCCTGAATATTCATTAGAGGGACTTATACTGAAGTTGAAGCTCTAATACTTTGGCCACCTGATGCGAAGAGCATTAGAAAAGACCCTGCTGGGAAAGATTGAAGGAAGGAGGAGAAGGGGATGACAGAGGATGAGGTAGTTGGATGGCATCACCAAATCAACGGACATGAGTTTGAGCATGTGTTGGAGAAGACTCTCCAGAGTCCCTTGGACTGCAAGGAGATCAAATCAGTCAATCCTAAAGGAAATCAATCCTGAATATTCATTAGAGGGACTTATACTGAAGTTGAAGCTCTAATACTTTGGCCACCTGATGCGAAGAGCATTAGAAAAGACCCTGCTGGGAAAGATTGAAGGAAGGAGGAGAAGGGGATGACAGAGGATGAGGTAGTTGGATGGCATCACCAAATCAACGGACATGAGTTTGAGCAGGCTCCAGGAGATGGTGAAAGACAGGGAAGCCTGGTGTGCTGCAGTCCATGGGGTTGCAAAGAGTCGGACACAACTGAGTAACTGATGATGATCTGTCTCTTATACACATCTAGATGTGTATAAGAGACAGATATATTGCATATTTATATATTATATATATATACACAAACACACATATACACATACACTTAGATTCTAATTTACTATATGGGTATGGATGAGTAATTTGTATACACAGAAAAAGGACTCATAGAAAGGAAATACACTGAAATGTTAAAAGTAATTAATACATTTTACTAATAAAATTTAGTAATTAATATATTAAAAACTTATAAAAATAACAAAAATAATCCTTTATAAATGAAATATAAATATATTTAGTTAACAATAACCATTCTTTTTGTGTGTGTGTTCTATCTGTGAGCTACCCAACAACCACACAAAAAAAGCAGTTGGTATTTAGTCTTATAAGTCAGAAACGAGACATTCATAAGGAAGAGGAAAATATGTAAATACAGTTTAAACACCACAAGAGCAACTCCACCAAAATGAGCACATGCTTTAAAAATAGTTGTGCAAATAAAATATCTCATTGGAAAGGTAAATATCAGAGAATATTTTATTTAAAATACAGAAGCATTCGTATGTAGAGTAATGATAACACTGAAACACACCTTAAAAAATACTCTAAAAACTTTTAAAATAATAAATAGTTATTTCCAAATTTTGCTTTCTAAAAATAAAATTCTGCTACCAATTATTATCAAGGGTATGATTTTATATTGATCATATGATTTAATATCAAGGGTATTATCTAGGGTATGATTTTCTTTCTTTAATGTCCTCTTATGTCATCACTACATAAAATCAATGACGATAATAGATTTCTGGTTTTATCCACTGGAAACACTGCATCCCTACAGGGAGGCAACATGGAATCACAGAGCCTGAGTCTGCCTCCCAGTAAAAACTGCCCACACCTAGCCCCCAAAGCTGCAAAAATTTAACACTAGAAACCAGATTCACTGTTGACTGATCAAAAGATTGTTAGGTTTTTCAGTTCTTTGGGTATTCTGTTGTTGTCTTTTTTTTTTTTTTTTTTCAATCCAAGAGAAGTCCTCTCTGTAAAAATCTCAAAAAAGAATTCAAAAGCAAAGGTGGATCTTATCTGAGTGTTGGGCTATTCATACATAGTATCCTTCTTCAGCCAAGTTTACTAAGCTATTTAATGTCTCTGAATTGGTTTTTCTCATTGTTAATTAAAACAAGCTAAATTGATTTTCATGAAATTTTAGGAAGTTCTACACTCAAATAACTGACATTAGGTTTTTAAGAAAGATGGAGAACAGTTCACTATAATCACTGCAGTAGCCCAAAAGTCCAAAGTAAGGTAGAAGCTAATTAACTAAAAACCCTGACTATCTTAAATCTAGCTTTAGGAATCAAACAGATCTGAACAAATAGTGCAAGTCCATGTACATTTTTCTGAACTGTGGCCCTAGAAAATTGGTCTGGGAAAAGAAGGTCTGTCCCAAGTAACACCCAAATTTTGGTCATAGTCTCAGCTACTATTATGCTCAAACAAGGCTGAAGTCTGATTTAAAAGTAAGAGTTCTGCTATACCTGAAATGACAGATGGAAGTTACGAGGGCCCTCCATATTTGTAGATTCTACATCCATGGATTCAACCCTTGTGGAACCCATGGATATGGAGGGCTGACTGTACTATTGCCATTTCATATAAGGGACATGAGTATCTACAGATTTTGGGATCCATGGGGGATCCTGGAACCAATCCCCCATGGATACCAAGGACTAGGAGCAACAGAGAACAAAGAACCTGGATCTTTGATAACTGTGGAACCTGGACCTTCTATCCAGACATCAATATGGGAGAGGAAGAAAAGCTCTCACTGCCACTCCAGTATAATGCAACTTAAAGTCATGCCACAGTCATACTGAACCGTCGGTAGCTTGTGGTCTCAGTTTTTGAGTTTTGCTTTTGTTTTGGAAGGAGATTATAGAGGACTTTTATTTGTTACCTTTGAAGATTTTGTAACCAGTTAGCATTACTTTTATTACCTGAAAAAGAGAGTAAACATTTCCCTTAAAATATGTCCCAGGAATTTTTCTGTTTGGAATGTTATCATTTAAGAATATGTAATTGTCTAAATTATCAAAAGAAAAAGCAAAACAAAAAGGCAAAGTACTAGGAAAATGCAATGATATAGATAAAGTGGTCAAAGAGATCATATTTATAAAAGTCTATTTCTAACTATATTTTTCCAATATGGATATACAGCAACTTATAACACTACAGTTTATCAAGGGAAGAGAGTTAAGTGAAAAAATTTCAGCAAAACTAAAGATGAAAGAAATAAGATGAAAATGATAGTGTGCCAAATGCATAGGCTGAAGTCCCACAGCCTTGTTAGAATGGGCTGAAAAATCTTTTCTGAGCTTCCTAGCAGACAGGGCAAAAGGAGTGTTGATCAGATGATAGAAATGAACATATGAGAAGGAAACACAACTAATTTGGGGACCAGAACCTACTGAGATGCCTTCTCTGGTGAGACCATGGAAGGAAGGTACTTTTTTACATTAACGATATGTCTCCAAACACAGATGGGATTTTTGAAACTTTGGGGCCCAATTTCAAGCACAAAAGTTTAATAATTTTAAGGCCAAAATTTAAATAACTTAAAGCTGTGAAAGACGTGCATATTATAAAGAAGCTGAAACAAAATGGTCTCAGTATGGTTGCTGAGCTAGTTTCTAACCACCTTCTCCTTTGTATAAATGATACACTGTCATTCACTTTCCATAATTTACTTTCTTTGCAGAAACTAATATCTTAAGTATTAATGACCCATTTTTTAAATATGCAGCACTAAAATCATTATGTTCTGACATTTTTATATACTTATAAAACATATTTTGTTCCAACTGTTTTTATTAGAAGAAATGTGGCTTGCTGAAAACCAAAACCTACATATTTTACTTTGAAAAAAAAAAAAGGCAGCTGGAAATATAAAACCCCACACATTTGCTTTTAACACTGCTTGGGAACTAAAACCTATAGTGTGAACTTGACATCTATTAATGGTTTGCTCAAAGAAACTGAGACTATGTTTTAACAGAAAGCAGAATTCTGAGCTCACGCCGCAATCCACGGCATCCTCACCGCTCCCCAGGAAGGGGCAGGCGGGAGGCCCTGTGCTCCAAGCCTCTGTGGGTGAGGGCTTGCTTTCACAGGGATCTCTGCATTGCTGTACTGTCTCCAGACTCGAGAATACAGAAACAAATTCTTTGGAATTTAGCCCCTGGGGACGCAAGCAAATTATGTTAACCACATGCAAACATTTATATTACTCTCTGGTTTGTTTCCAGGACCTTCCAAAATAAACTGCAATTTAAAATCAAATCTTAGAGGACTATATATGACAAGACATCCATATTGTTTTCTTGTCTCATGAAAGGATGCTAAATAATTGTGAAAGCAATTCTTTATATCATGTAAATTTTAATGCTCTAATCACAGATGTGTTTAAAGTAGATTTTTGTTTCTTAAAATATCATTTATCCCCAAACTCTTCAGCTATAAATTAATTATGCCAAGCACAGATGGAGGAAGTAGATGCCTAGAAGTGGTCAACAGATAAAAGATCCTGGTCTACTAAAGGCAAAGAAAGAGAACAAAACCAAATATATGTACATAGAGGCGGGTAGAGGCAAAGTATATAAGCAGCAGAGTCATGGATGCTTTCTGGGTGGGTTCTTGGCAAACAGGTCAGCAGAACAGCTGCAGAATAACAACACAAATAGCCAACTGACTTCCAATGTATCAGTCCAAACCCAAGTCTGCATGTTCTCTGCTAGCTGATCCCTTATCAAACATCTTCAGCTGGAACTTCAAAGCTTGACATGAACCTCAACCAAGTAGGTTTACCACGGGAATGCAAGACTAGCTCAATATGCAAAAACCAACCAATGTAATCTACCAGAGTAGCAGTCTACCAGAAAGAAATTATAATAATAATCACATCAACTGATGCTGAAAAGCATTTGACAAAATTTCATATCCATTCTTGACTTTAAAATTTGCAGAAAAGTAGGAATAGAAGAGAACTTCAATTGAACAAAACCTGCAACTAAAACAGTAAAAGACTGAATACTAAACAGTAAAAGATTGAATGCTTTCATCCCAAAATTAAAAATAAAGCAGAAAAGTTCACTTTCACCATCCCTATTCAAAATTGTACTGGAAACTCTCACCAGTAAGACAAAAAAGCAAGGAAAAGAAATAAAAGGTGTATAAGACTGGAAATTAAAAAATAAAACTATTCCTATCCCAGACAAGATGATTGGCTATGGGGAAAACCCCACAGTATTAGGAAGGAAAAAAAAATCCCTCTTGGAACTAATAAGTGATTTTAGCAAGTTCACTAGATACAAGTCAAAAATTCATCATATTTTTATATATACTAGCATGGTATAAGTAGAACTCAAAAACCATATCATTTAGAATAGTTCTAAAACACAAAATACAATACTTTGATATGAATCTAAAAATGCATGTATAGGATCTTTATTGGCGAAGGGAATGGCTACCCACTTCAGTACTCTTGCCTGGAGAATTCCAAGGACAGGGGAGTCTGACAGTCCACTGGGTCTCAAAGAGTCAGACATGTTGTATTATATTGGGGTGGCAGTGAGAACTTTTTTTTCCTCTCCTTTCACTTCCACTTCCAGGATCTATACACTGAAACTACAAAATGCTACTGAAAGAAATCAAAGACCTAAATCAATAGAACTGTGTACCATGTGGATGGATGGGAAGATTCAACATAATAAAGATGATGAATAAGTCATAATAATAAAGCCATTCCCTTCTCCAGGGGATCTTCTCAACCCAGGGATCAAATCTGGGTCTCCTGTATTGAAGGCAGATTCTGTACCATCTCAGCCACCAGGGAAGCCCCCACAAAAATTGTATGTATAGGATCTATATACTGAAACTACAAAATACTACCGAAAGAAATCAAAGACCTAAATAAATAGAAAGGTGTACCATGTTGATGGATTAGAAGATTCAGCTTAATAAAGATGTCAGTTCTCACCAAACTTACCTACAGATTTGTACAACGTCAATCAAAATCCCAGCATGACTGTCTATACATATAGACAAGTTGATTCTAAAATTTATGTGGTATATATGGACTTTAGAAAGATGGTAATGATAACCCTCTATGCGAGACAGCAAAAGAGACACAGATGTATAGAATGGACTTTTAGACTCTGTGGGAGAGGGAGAGGGTGGAATGATTTGGGAAAATGGCATCGAAACATGTATACTATCAGGTAAGAAATGAATCACCAGTCTATGTTCGATACAAGATACAGGATGCTTGGGGCTGGTGCACGGGGATGATCCAGAGAGACGATATAGGGTGGGAGGTGGGAGAGGGGTTCAGGATTGGGAACTCATGTACACCCATGGCTGATTCATGTCAATGTATGGCAAAACCAATACAATATTGCAAAGTAAAATAAAGTAAAAATAATAAATAAATAATAAAATTTATGTGAAAAGACAAAAGAACTAGGATAGCCAAAATAATTCTGATAAAAGAAAAATAAAGTTGGAGAAACAACATGGCCTGATTTGAAGACTTACTATAAAACTACAGTAAGTAAGACAGTGCAGTACTGGCAAAGGGACAGATGCAATAGATCAATGGAACAGAATAAAACTCTGGTAATAGATCCACACATACATGGCCAGGTTATTTTTGAAAAGGGTGTAAAAACAATTCAATGGAAAAAAACAGTCCTCACCAAATGGTGTTGGGACAAACAGACATTCCTGGCTCAGACAGTAAAAATCTGCCTGCATTGTGGGAGACCTGGGTTCGATCTCTGGGTTAGGAAGATCCCCTAGAGAAGAGTATGGCTACCCACTCCAGTATTCTTGCCTGGAGAATTCCAAGGACAGAGAAGCCTGCTGGCTACGGTCCATGGGGACTCAAAGAGTTGATATGACAGAGAAACTAACACTATGCAGAAACAAAGGAACCTTGACCTAAACCTTATACCTTTTATAAAAATTAACTCAAAAGGGATCATATAACTATTGATAAAATGTAAAGCTATAAAACTTTTCAAAGAAAACATAAAAGAAAATCTTTGTTACCTGGGGTTAGACAAAGATTTCTAGATATGACACCAAAAAAAGAAAATGATAAACTGTCTCAAAATTAATATTTCCTGCTCTGCAAAAGATACTGTTAAGAAAATGAAAAGATGAGCCAACAAAGTAGAAGAAAATACTTTGCAAAAAAGATATATCAGTCCTTTATTTGATAAAGGACCTGTAAACAGAATATTTGAACTCTCAAACTTAAACAGTAAGAAAATAAACAGCCCAACTTTAAAAAAGGGCAAAAGACAGGCACTTCACCAAACACGATATATACATGGGGAACAGGCTTACAAAGATACATTCAACATCATTAGCCACAGGAAGCTCAGGTTCCATTCCAATCCCAAAGAAAGGCAATGCCAAAGAATGTTCAAACTACTGCACTGCTACTGCTACTGCTAAGTCGCTTCAGTCGTGTCCGACTCTGTGCGACCCCATAGACGGCAGCCCACCAGGCTCCCCCATCCCTGGGATTCTCCAGGCAAGAACACTGGAGTGAGGTGCCATTTCCTTCTCCAATGCATGAAAGTGAAAAGTGAAAGTGAAGTCACTCAGTCATGTCTGACTCTTCGCGACCCCATGGACTACAGCCCACCAGGCTCCTCTGTCCATGGGATTTTCCAGGCAAGAGTATTGGAGTGGGGTGCCACTGCCTTCTNACTGCTAAGTCGCTTCAGTCGTGTCCGACTCTGTGCGACCCCATAGACGGCAGCCCACCAGGCTCCCCCATCCCTGGGATTCTCCAGGCAAGAACACTGGAGTGAGGTGCCATTTCCTTCTCCAATGCATGAAAGTGAAAAGTGAAAGTGAAGTCACTCAGTCATGTCTGACTCTTCGCGACCCCATGGACTACAGCCCACCAGGCTCCTCTGTCCATGGGATTTTCCAGGCAAGAGTATTGGAGTGGGGTGCCACTGCCTTCTGTTTCACATGCTAGCAAAGTAATACTCAAAACTGTCCAAGTTAGGCTTCAAAAATATGTGAACTGAGAACTTCCAGATGTTCAAGCTGGATTTAGAAAAGGCAGAGGAACCAGAGATCAAATTGCCAACATCTGTTAGATCATAGAAAAAGCAAGAGAATTCCAGAAAAATATATACTTCTGCTTCATTGACTGTGATTGTATGGATCACAACAACCTGTGGAAAATTCTTAAAGAGATGGGAATACCAGACCACCTTACCTATCTCCTGAGAAACTTGTAGGCAGGTCAAGAAGCAATAGTTTGAATCAGACAAGGAACAACAAACTGGTTCAAAACTGGGAAAGGAGTAGATCAAAGCTGTATATTGTCACCCTGCTTCAGAGTACATCATGCGAAATGCCGGGCTGGATGAAGCACAAGCTGGAATCAAGGTTGCTGGGAGAAATATCAATAGCCTTAGCTATGCTGATGACACTACCCTTTTGGCAGAAAGCAAAGAGAAACTAAAGAGCCTTTTGATGAGGGTGGAAGAGGAGAGTGAAAAAGCTGGCTTAAAACTAAACATTCAGAAAAAGAATATCATGGCATCCAGTCCCATCACTAACTGGCAAATAGACGGGGAAACAATGGAAATAGTGACAGACTTTATTTTCTTGGGCTCCAACATCACTGTAGATGGTGACTGCAGCCATGAAATTAAAAGACCCTTGCTCCCTGGAATAAAGGCTATGAGAAACCTAGGCAGCATATTAAAAATCAAAAAGCAGAGACATCACTTTGTCAACAAAGATCTCTGTAGTCAAAGCTATGGTTTTTCCAGTAGTCATGTATAGATGTGAGATTTGGACCATAAAGAAGGCTGAGCACTGAAGAAGTGATGCTTTTAAACCGTGGTGTTGGAGAAGACTCTCCAGAGTCCCTTGGACTGCAAGGAGATCAAATCAGTCAATCCTAAAGGAAATCAATCCTGAATATTCATTAGAGGGACTTATACTGAAGTTGAAGCTCTAATACTTTGGCCACCTGATGCGAAGAGCATTAGAAAAGACCCTGCTGGGAAAGATTGAAGGAAGGAGGAGAAGGGGATGACAGAGGATGAGGTAGTTGGATGGCATCACCAAATCAACGGACATGAGTTTGAGCAGGCTCCAGGAGATGGTGAAAGACAGGGAAGCCTGGTGTGCTGCAGTCCATGGGGTTGCAAAGAGTCGGACACAACTGAGTAACTGATGATGATGAGCCACAGAAAAATACAAATTAAAACAACAATGATATACCACTGCACACTAAAAAGGCTAAAATTTTAAATTCTAACAGTGCCAAGTGTTGACAAGACTATGGAACAGTTCCAACTTTCATATGTGGCTGGCTGCTGCTGCTGCTAAGTCGCTTCAGTCATGTCCGACTCTGTGCGACCCCACAGACAGCAGCCCACTAGGCTTCACCATCCCCGGGATTCTCCAGGCAAGAACACTGGAGTGGGCTGCCATTTCCTTCTCCAATGCATGAAAGTGAAAAGTGAAAGTGAAGTTGCTCAGCCGTGTCCAACTCTTACCGACCCCATGGACTGCAGCCCACCAGGCCCCTCCATCCATGGGATTCTCCAGGCAAGAGTACTGGAGTGGGGTGCCATTGCCTTATGTGGCTGGAGAGGAATACAAAATGTACAGCCACTGTGAAAAATGGAGGTTTGCACTTTCTTCTAAAGATAAACATATATTTACCAAACAACTCAGCAATTCACTTTTGATCATTTATCTCAGAGAAATGAAAATTGATATTCACACAAAAACTTGGATACAAAGTTTATAACAATTCTACTTATAACTGCCAAAGATTGGAAATAGCCCAAATATCCTTCAATGGATAAAAGGATAAACTATGGTACATCCATACAATGAAAAACTACTTACTATATTTCATAATTCACAATGGAATATGCAAAAAAGGGAAAGAACTATAGATATATGCAACTTCTGAATGGACTGCAAAGGCATTAATTATGCTGAGTGAAAGAAACCAGATACAAGACTGGTTTACTGCATTACTCCATTTATGTGGTGTTCTCTTGCAGATGTGGGAAGAGGGTAACTATAAAGGGCAGCATGCAGAGTTTGGAGAAGCAATGGAGTTGTTCTGTATTCTTACATATGTTAAGATTCATAGGACCTTACACATAAAAATGTCCATTTTCTGCATGTTAAACTAACTTTCTGTATGTTAATTTAAATTTTTTTTAATTTTAAATATCCTTGAGATTATTCACTATTAAGTAATTATTATTAATTTTGTTAGGTGAATAATGACATGATGGCTATACTTCTTAAAAACATCCTATCAATTAGAGACTCATACTGAGTATTTATGGATGAAATGACATGATATATTGGATATTCCTGAAAATAACTCCAATGGGCATATGGTCAGGGTGGGGGTCATAGATCTGATAAATGTTGAAGTTGAGGATGGGGATCTGAATTTTCATTAGACTCCTCTGAATACCTTGTATGTGTTTGCAATTTCTCACATCAATGGCTTTTTAACATTAAAAAATTTTTTAGGTTGAACATGAGGAATCCAGAGAGGACACTGACGTTCATGGGCAACATCACTGAAAAAGCTAGAGAACAAAACTACAGTGATGATTCTTATCTGCCTCACTCCCCTTTGGAGCCCCAGTGCCAAGCACAGTGCCTGGCACAGGGGACACAGTCCATAAATTGTTGCTGAATGAATGAAAACAAATGGTGAACAGACATGGGGAGAGCGTGATTTTGTCCTTAGCACTTTGGAAGGAAACACCATTAAGAATCATAATTCTCCTCATTTGAAATGGGAATGGAGAAGATGGCTTAAGATCATTTTTTAATGTTCAAAACTCAGTTCTTTTCATTATTCCTTCCTTTCCAAAATATCCTAGCCGATACCGGTATTTCTTTTGTGAATCATTCTAATAAGTGGTCCTAGCAATTTCCTACCTGATAAAACACAAGCTTGAAGTGTCCTCCTGTCTATGGTGCCTACGCTTTGGCTTCCTCACCAGATGATAAGAGGACCTAATGTTTGAGCTGCCCCATCATATACCCAGGCACTGTCCTAGGCACTTTCCTTTCACTCCTGCAAGGTCAGTTCCTACTATCTCCACTCACAGAGGATGGA
This sequence comes from Oreotragus oreotragus, assembly GCA_006410675.1. Lineage (NCBI taxonomy): Eukaryota > Metazoa > Chordata > Mammalia > Artiodactyla > Bovidae > Oreotragus > Oreotragus oreotragus. The sequence goes on along the minus strand of SJYX01010814.1, from coordinate 226,780 downwards.
GTGGAGGCAAAAAGAGGTCAAGTAACTTTTCAAAAGCCACACTACTAGCAGGCTATAGTGGTCACACTACTAGCAAGGGTAGAGCAGGGCCACAAACGCAGGCAATCTGGCTCCACACTTGTCTCAGCAGTGCCTCTCATTAGAACCTAGAGAACACACTCCATCAGACATGCTTCTGCAGTCTTCTCAGACATGACCCCTACACAGTGTTGGGCAGGCAGTAGACACTTTACAACCTAAGTAACTGGTGTATTATCTGGGCTGTCTTTGCAAATTCAGAGGGCATCTTTAGGAGAAGTGTTTAGCTAAAGTCTAAGTTGTTTTGAAATGCTCTCCTGTTTATCTTATTTAATTCCACCATGAGAATTTCTTTGACAAAAAAAATTATTCAATGTGCTAATAATAAAGACAAAATGTTAGTACCTAATCAGATGTTAAGATTCTTTGTGCAAAACTGCCCAAAATGGATACCAAAGCAATACTAATAAAGTAAAAATCATCCTAATGAAATTTATTTTATATCCCAATGAAAATCAGTTGTGATACATGCATCCCCTCCTCCCATCTGTCCAGCCTGTAACTCCCTCCCACATCAAACACACACATAGAAGAAATTTCAGAGAACATTTGTCACTGAGAACAGAAGATATACCTCTGGGAATCTGACCACTCTTAAGATCTCTATCACCAACAGTTTGTTTTGAAAAACTTCAATATTTGACACTTCTGGAATACACAGATTTAAGGGTAAAGAAAAGAAATTAGTATAGTCAGCTGTCCCTGGCTATCTTTCTAATGAGGTATGTACTTGGTGAATGAACATAGCTAATCTGAAAAAGTATTCTAAAAGGTGAGTTTTCCCATTGATCTTTTTCTTCTATGGCATTCTTCTAAAGAGAGATTAATCCTAAAAGAACAAGAAAGACTTTTAATGAAATCTCACTGCACCTGGTCGTCATCCAGAAGTCAGTTTGGTCTCGCAATGCACTCCAGACACTCTACATGCCTTCTGCATATTCAAATATGAGATCATTTCAATGAAATGGTAAACAATCATGAGCTGTGATTTTCAAGTATAACTCAAATCTTGCTGATATAATTAGCTAACAGCGAAAAGAATAACAAAAGCCATCCAGCTAATTAAGACTAATTTTAAATAATGAATTTGGAGCAGAAAAACTTTAGTGGCCGTAACACAGAGGTAAAAACATTATCCTACCAAGGACAACAGTATGCTAGTAGATTCACCACTTATATCTTAAAATGACTCTCCGGGAAACAACTCTACCAGGCAATCCAGCAATGACACCCAATCAGCACTGGCCAGAGAGAGAATCAGACGTGATGAAGCAACCACTAGGTGGCACCTCCACACCGTTTCTCATCTCAAAACATTATTTCCTCCTTTACTATAGCCCGAAATACCAGCAAAGCAGAACACAAACACAGGTGCCTCCTTTCAACACAGTAAACAGACAAAGACAAATTTAGAAAATATAACTTTCTACATATAATGCTTTGGTTTATAGTCATCAAAGAAAATCTCACCAAACCGTAATTATGCATTAGTATTCTGTATCCTTCTCTCTTTGGTAATGTATCATTCCAATATCACAGCATAGAACTGGAACATATTTCTTTTTTCTTTTTTTTTTGTCACAAATATCATCTAAATGCATATAACAGGAATCTTTTCTACTCCTCCCTGTATAAGATGGTTAACATTAAACATTATGTCTAACTGGGGGGAGGCGGTAAAGAGTGGTTTCTAATACTTCTTGAATCTCAGTTATAAGATAAAGAAGCCCTAGAGATGTAAAAATGTGATAAGTATAATTAACACTGCTGTATATTATCTCTGAAGGAGGGCATGGCAACCCACTCCAGTATTATTGCATGGAGAATCCCTATGGACAGGGGAGCCTGGCGGGCTGCAGTCCACAGGGTTGCAAAGAGTCCAATACAACTGAGCAACTAAGCACACAGCTGTATATTATATATGAAAGTTTTTAAGTGGGTAAATCCTAAGAGTTCTCATCATAAGGAAAAAGTACTTTTCATTTTGCATTTATATGATATGATGGATGTTCACTAAACTTACTACGGCAATCATTTCTTGATGTATGTAAACCAAGTCCTGTCAATGGACAGGACTTACCCAATGGAGCCCAAGGGAATTCACCCTTAGCCAGTGACCTCTGGGCAGCGCCTTGTGACTAAGAGCCTCTGCTTCAGATTACCATCGCTGAATGCTCCTCTTCAAGAAGTTCCAGATGAGTCTCTGACCTTGACAAGTCAAGGTTCTTTCTACCCAGTCTCATCTATTAAAATCCAAATATTAAAGAGGAGAACTCCCAATGAGGTAAGTTAAGACAGCAGAGAGGATTAATGGGTATACAGTTTTTTTCATGGCAGAAAGGGGACACTGGACAGGAAACTGATATATCTCTCAACTGATACGGTTCTTACGCAGCCCTTTTCTGAAAAGAGAAAGTCTCTGTAGTCCTCTTACCCACTCTGAATAGACAGTTCTCAAGGGAAAAATCATCAGACTACCTTCTTTATAATTTCCTAAAGATGCTTAAAACTGGTTACACATATTTTTAAAGCATAATTGTTTAAAGAAACCAGAATAGCTAAAAAGTAAAAAATTTGGTTTCTTATTTTATGTGAAAAGTGTAAGTGTTAGTCGCTCACTCATGTCTGACTCTTTGTAACCCTTTGGACTGTAGCCTTCCAGGCTCCTTGGTCCATGGAATTCTTCAGGCAAAAATACTGGAGTGGGTAGCCATTCCTTTCTCCAGGGGATCTTCCTAACCCAGGGATCGAACCAAGGTCTCCTGAGTTGCAGGTAAATTCTTTACCATCTGAGCCACCAGACAGACCCCTTCTTATTTTATGGTATGAGTAAAATGTAAAATTTTGTACAATACTCACAAGTGGTTCTCTTGAAACTACAAACTGTGAGGATTTTCCACCAAGCCTAATAAAAAACAAATTAATAATGCTGGTAGGAAGGATCATTTCATCAGGAATTTTATAAATCTGTAAGCTTAACACTGGGGGAATCTTCCAGTAAATAAGCAGCATAAGGTGGGAGGAAAGAGCCCTCCAAAGCCATATAAGTCTTCTAACACCAGCTATGCTACCAATTAACTATGTGGCCTGCAGCAGTCATCTCATATGCATTCCTAAATTACCCATGTTGAGGGTTATTACATACTAACAAGATAATTTACATGGGAAATACTTTGCAACTATAAACTGTTATTCATCTGTGTTATAATTATGTCCCAACAAACTGTGGTTATTAGTTCATGCCAAATGTACCTAAGCATCAAATACTATTTTACAAATTGTAAAAGGACATTGCAAAGTTTGAATTACACTCTGGCTAGAAGAAAACATAGAGTTCTTCAGGAAAAAATAATAATAATAATGCATCATCTGCATCTTCAACTCCAAGTTCTAAAGGATTTAATCCCATCACATAACACAGCAAAGCCTGTTATCCCATAAAAGGAAAGTACTAAACCCTCAATTTAAGGACTAGTTACAACTGATTATAGTAAGGATACTTATAATTTAGTGTGTAAGAATGTACGCTGAAATATAATTAGTGCCTCTGAATTAAAGCAGGATGGATTAGGCTAATTCATGGAATGCTGTTGGAGAGAAGACACTGGGTTAAAAAAAGAGAGAGAGAGAGTGCGAAAGAATGATCCTTGTGTTTGCACAGCAGCTAAGAAGCTTAATGTCCTTCTAATCAATCTGAATGGAAAGAAAGGGGAGGTGGAACCCTCTCCATCGCCGGGGCCCCCATTCTGCCTGCTTGGCACAGCAGCCCTCTCAGTGTGGGTATGAGCAGAAGGGGCCAGGCTTTGTGCCCTCCGCTCATTTCCCAGCTTAATTTATATGGTAATTAGAGCTCTGCTGCCAGAAGGGAGAGCATCTGCCAAAAGTAAAGTCCTCACAATCACAAAACTGACATCTGCTGTGATATGGCCAAAGTGCTGAATAAGAAATTCTTTTATCTCCTTTTGAAGCCATAAAGTACTCTTCGTGTTATTATTAGCTGGGAATTTTTAACAGTCTTGCATTGACAGCAATTATTTAACACATGCACAAAACAATAGAGTTTCACACCACTTAATAAACCTTTGAGCTCTGGGACTTCCAATGCTCTCACTGGCTGGATTTTATGGTCTAGTGGCTCCTGAACAGTCAAGTATACGAGCCACAAAAAACAGTATGAAAATTATTTGAAAAAACCTCTCTTTGTGCCCCTGCAGATCTAGGGAATGAATGAGGTAAGCTCCATGATCACAGGCTAATTAAAAGATTTGTCTGGCCCCTTGATTCTCCACTCTTAACCGCTGCAATAAATCTTTGCGAAGGAATCAAGCTGGGTGCGTGGCTATTGACCTATTCCTATATCTAATTTTTTCAAATCAGAATGGAGCAGGTTTTAACAATCTATTTAAGATAGAGCTGTATTATTACCTTCCTTGGGAAAAAGAATTCATTCAAATATTTGAATACCAAATCCACTAAACCTGAAACAGTATGGCCCCTACAAAGAAGAAGAACATTAAAAGCACTGCTTTCTGATACCATCTAACTAGGGAGTTATGATCAAATAACGATGACAGAGGCTGTGTATGTTTAAAGAACTCTTCCAGGAGTCAGGAGATATGGGTTACAAGCAGGTCACCTAAACCCCATGTCTTGATGTCTCACCTGTAACAACGGAGGTAGTGATGACTATACCTACCTCCGAGGTTGTCATGAAGATCAAGTCATACTGCAGGGACAAGCACTTTCCGAACTATAATGCACTATAAAGACAAAGGCAATGATGATGCTCTGCAAATGTCACTGAGTAGTCTCTATGTTTTTCATGTTAATTCAAAGATTTTAGTATGTAGCCATCTTGGCCTCTGAGGCCTTGCGATCTCACTCCATTTACTATGAGTTATCACTGGGGCTTTCTGAACCCAGAGTCAAGAATATGGAAGTCGGAATATCAAAGTTTTAAGAACTATGAAATTTGTGGAAATGGAATTTTCCCTCATAGCTCAGTTGGTAAAGAATCCGCCTTCAATGCAGGAGACCCCAGTCCGATTGCTGGGTCGGGAAGATCCGCTGGAGAAGGGACAGGCCACCCACTCCAGTATTCTTGGGCTCCCCCGGTAGTTCAGCTGGTAAACAATCTGCCTGCAGTGTGGGAGACCTGGTTCGATCCCTGGGTTGGGAAGACCCCCTGGAGAAGGGAAGGGCTACCCACTCCAGTATTCTGGCCTGAAGAATTCCATGGATTATACAGTCACAACTGAACGACCTTCATTTTCACACTTTCTTTCACAAGATGGATGGCTAAAACCCAGAAAGCACTATAAAACAAAGTCAACTTTTAAAAGATCCAAATTATATACACAAAATTCTTTAAAACTGTATCAGTTCGTGTCTTTATATATATTATATATATATTATAAACAAGGTGTGAATTACACTGACGCAGTTTTCAAAGGTATTTTTAGTCAACTAATAATTTAAAATGTACATAATGTGAGTTCGGTACCATTGAAAACTCATAATGAATTACACAGTCTCTTTTCTTAGTCCATTTATGCTCCCATAAAATTGTAGCAGAGATGCATTGTCAGTGAGGCTGACATTTTTCCAGGAGACAGACTCAAACCACAGGGCTTTAGAGCGCTCTGTCTCGCTTTCACATACACTATGCTTCTCCCGTGTGTGCATATCTCACTTAATCCGTTTGCTTAGATTGCCTGCAATAGTCATGTCAAGACCACTCTTGACAAAGTTCTAGCTGACCGCCTGGGGAGAGTGCTTGACCCCTACTTCAGGATCCATTGTTTGTCGCCGCGCACCTGCGGTATTCCCTGCCATCCTGCCCTCCACAGTTGCCACTCCCATCCATATCCTTGTGGCATCCAGCTATTACTCCTCTGCTTGTCCCATTCCCCTCCTTCTCTATGAATGACTCAAACTCTGCAGAGGCTTCTTTTACATTTGCCAAAGCATCAAATACCACCTTCTATTCTTTATCCTTCAAAATATCTATCATTTACATTCTCCCACTAGTTATGTATTTGCCTCATGTCCTCTATGTAATCTTAAATTCTTAGAGACACAGATTTAATACATATTATTAGCTTCCATCATCAAATTTAATATTACCATGTTACTTTCACACTCAAAATGTAACAGTGGCTAAAAACATCAATTAGTTGGCAAACTATGAAAAGCCCTGTGCTTTCATAAGTATTTCAAAACTTTTTGGTTCTCTAGCTTTACTGAGATATAATTAACATATATTAACAACATTGTATATGTTTAAGGCATACAAACATATTGATAGATATATGTCACAAAAAATGGTTCCAACCATAGCATTTTCTACTATCTCCATTCTGTTCCTAATTATTATTTCATTTTTGCATGTGACTATTCAATATTCACAGAGAAGGCAATGGCACCCCACTCCAGTACTCTTGCCTGGAAACTCCCATGGACGGAAGAGCCTGGTAGGCTGCAGTCCATGGGGTCGCTGAGTCAGACACGACTGAGCAACTTCACTTTCACTTTTCACTTTCACGCATTGGAGAAGGAAATGGCAACCCACTCCAGTGTTCTGGCCTGGAGAATCCCAGGGACGGGGGAGCCCAATGGGCTGCCGTCTGTGGGGTCGCACAGAGTCGGACACGACTGAAGCAACAGCAGCAGCAGCAGCAGCATTCAACAGTCAAGTATATAATAACAGTATCAGTTAACAGATATTTCAAACCTTAATACATTTTTAAAAAATTTACTACTACTGCATGTTGCTTGAATAATCAGCTCATAAAATATTCTGAAGGGTAATATCAGATTACTGATGTTGACTGTGTGTATTTTCATATAATGTAGAGGTAGAATAAAAATCGGGGAAGGCAATGGCACCCCACCCCAGTACTCTTGCCTGGAAAATCCAATGGACAGAGGAGCCTGATGGGCTGCAGTCCATGGGGTCGCTAACAGTCGGACAGACTGAGCAACTTCACTATCACTTTTCTCTTTCACGCATTGGAGAAGGAAATGGCAACCCACTCCAGTATTCTTGCCTGGAGAATCCCAGGGACGGGGGAGCCTGGTGGGCTGCCGTCTATGGGGTCACACAGAGTCGGACACGACTGAAGTGACTTAGCAGCAGAATAAAAATAAAAACCGTGTTGGCTAATTCTGTTTTTAACGTTAAACTAAAATATTAAAAGTAAACTCCCTGAAGAAAAGAAATTACATTCTTCCATGTTTTTACTTGCCACTGCTTGTCTCAAACTTAGATCCAAAGAACCGTAGCTAAGAAAAGATCAGCAGCAAGCTTCAAAGTCAGTGGCAGACTCTTTAGCAGGAACACAATTTAGACGGTGATTCTCTGGCACAACTTACTCAAAACATATTCCAGAAAAGATGTGGGGCTTAGACCTGAAAAGATATGAATATTTTTGATATACCATTTCAAGAAACATAAAGCAAGCTGCAACAACCCACATATAGTTCTCACAAATGACACCACATGATAATAAGCTAGAAAAACAGCCCCTTGTAAACTTCTTTAATACCGGAAAATAGTCAGTATAATTTAACACTCTGGAAACAGTAGGGTCTATAATATGTAACAAAGAGTATGTACTCTAAATATATAAAGATAGCTATATATTAAAAAGAAAAACACCTTTAGTTATTAATATATATAAATAGAAAATTTACCAAATAAAAAATACAAACTGCCCAAAAACATTTGTAAACATGTCCAAATTCACTAGTAACCAAAAGATGCAAACTAAAGCAATGATATCATTTTAAACTATCAGAGTGGCAACAAGTTTTTTAATGATAGCACAATTGGCATAGATCTAGCACTCTGGAACACTGTTGGTGCATATAAAAATTAAACATCATCTTTGGAAGGTACATTGACAACATACAGCCAAATTCTTTCTACACATACTCTGACTCAACAATTCCACTTAGGAACTTATCCTAAGAAAATAACTCAACAAATACATAGAAGAAAGATGCTCCCTCCATCATGGTTTATAACAACAAAAATACTGACCATAACTAGAGATGAACAATTACAGGACTCGCACAACAGAAACACTCATACACCCATCATAATAGCATATTACTTAAAATGATGAGGTTGGTATATACTTTATTAACATAGGAATGTGCCTATTAATGGATGTTAAAGGAAGAGAGCAGGCTATGAAATATCTGTAGAATATGAATCCACTTTTGTACAAAGACAAAGAAACCCAGAAGGAAAGCAAAGAGAGAAGTGGGGAGAGGGTTGTGTGTGGTGGAGAGCAGCAAGTGAATGGGAAAAAAGTCTGGTAGGGTAACAGCCACGGGTTAACTATGGTTGTGTTATTGGCCAGCTTTTCAGGAAGGTGACATTATGGGTGATTTTTCCTTTCTTCTATATATCTTCTGGATTGCTTGAATTCTCTAAAAAGCCACTTTTGCTAACCAGGTTTACATAATTACATTATTATTAGAGAAATCTTTCAACAAAATCTCCTTCATCGTCTTTAGAAGCAGTTCTCTCTCGCAGACATAGAGAACATTCTATGGTTGCCAAGCAGGTTGTGGATGAAGGAGGGGTGGATTGGGAGTTTGGGACTAACAGATGCAATGTTACATATAGAATAGATAAACAACAAAGTCCTACTATATACCATAGGGAACTACATTCAATATCTTGTGATAAACCATAATGAAAAAAATTTTCAAAAGAATGTATATATGTGTATAACTGAATCTCTTTGCTGTACAGCAAAAACTAACACAATGTTATAAATCAACTGTATGCCAATTTAAAAAATAAAAATAATAGAAACAAAACAGAAACAGTCATCTATTATTTCTAGTTGGGCACAAAAGAATCCCTTGTCTTCACAATCATGTCTCTAGTCATACCAAAACAAAACAAACTAAAAAACATCTTGTATGTCTGCAGAAACCTTTTTAAATGTTCTCTAGTACTTCCAGCAGGAGGAACTCATTGGAGCTGGGCCCTGCTTGAGACATCAGACTCTTTGCTACTGGTAAACAGTATCTGATGCTGGTTGACCAGAAAGAGAGTAAAGAGTTAAATACTCTTTGGAATATTTGATTCATTAAATGAACTGAGATAAATAACAATTACATTAGCAAATATTATGCCCAAATAAAGATTGTTGAGATATTCTAACTTTAGGAATCAAATTGAGTTGATACGAAGTTCAGTGACTATAATAATGAAGTAATAAAGCTTTTCCTGTGTTCCCCAAATTCATCTTCTCTCATCCCTTCCAATTTAAGAAGGAAAAGGCTGTAATAACAGAATGGTAAAACAGGTTAAATAAATTCCCAACATTTTAGCTAGACATTGTGAATAATTGCAAAAAGACACAAATAAGTTTCCTACTTCTTAATATATCCTAGAGGTGAAACGGAGAGTATTTTTTCTACTTCCAAGATTACACACGTGGTTTTAATAAATCTTTTAATTTTTCTTTCTTGGTCATCTTTTTTTTAGATCATATCTAACAACCCAGATTGGACTCACTTTAAAAAGATGGTTGGACAATTTCAATAGGACTTTTTCCTCACTACTGTTAGATTCTCCTAGAAATTAATTTATGCATATTTCTTCTACTACCCTAGACAATTAGAATTTTGGTGAAAAAATTTTTTAGAGTAAACCAATGTATTTCTATAGCATATAAATCACTTTGTTCTTCTCTAAAACTGCCATGTCCAATACAGTAGTCACTAGCCATATGGGGATACTGAGTTCCTAAAATGTGACAGGTTCAGATCAAGACATGAAATGTTAAACATTTTGTATCTAACTGGAAGTAGGATACCATATCAGTCAGTATTGCATTCATTAAAGAAGAAAAAAAAAGACCTGCCCAAAGTAGGCAAGGCTGGCTAGTTTTTCTAATTCAAGAGATACGTCAGAAGTGAAGAGATGAGGGCTGATAAAGTGGCTTCATGATGGTATCACGGTCGCATCTTCCTTTATCTTTCTGCTCTGCTCTCATGGTCTCAAGATGCCTCCTGAAGGCTCAAGAAACATTTTTTATGCTTCAGCCAAGAAAAAGAGAGAGAATGAAGAGCAAATGGCATATGTCAGCTGAGTCTTTCTGTTTTTATTTGGGGCATGACTGCTTCTATTCCATTGCCCAGAATTGGCACACAAGGCCACCCATTGATATTAAGGAAATCTGAGACTATGAGGTGTGCCTAACTAGGTATATGGCTGTCCCAGAGTTTTATCAGTTAGGAAGAAGGGTAAATGGACTTGGGATAGGCAACTGATGATGTCTACCAAAGACATCATGTTATAATCCTAACACCATGTTATAATCCTAACAAATAAGATGGCAATTCTTCCAGAGAGATGGAGATTACAGAAAAATCCAACATAACCTACAGTCTTAATGTAGGGTACAAAATTAGGAGACTAGAAGCCTTGCTGCTGCTGCTGCTGCTGCTAAGTCGCTTCAGTCGTGTCCGACTCTGTGCGACCCCATAGCCGGCAGCCCACCAGGCTCTCCCGTCCCTGGGATTCTCCAGGCAAGAACACTGGAGTGGGTTGCCATTTCCTTCTCCAATGCATGAAAGTGAAAAGTGAAAGTGAAGTCACTCAGTCATGTCCGACTTTAGCGACCCCATGGACTGCAGCCTACCAGACTCCTCCGTCCATGAGATTTTCCAGGCAAAAGTGCTGGAGTGGGGTGCCATCGCCTTCTCCTAGAAGCCTTGAGAGTATAACAAATAGTACGTGAAACTTGCCTGTTACTCCATGTATCCAATCCCCTAAAATGAAAAGGACATAGAACTGTTCAACTTCAGCTTCCTCAGCATTAATGGTTGGGGCATAGACTTGCATTACTGTGATGCTGAATGCTTTGCCTTGAAAACGAACTGAAATCATTCTGTTGTTTCTGAGACTGTACCCAAGAACTGCTTTTTGGACTCTAATCAACTATGATGGCTACTCCTTTTCTTCTAAGGGATTCTTGCCCACAGTAGTAGATACAAAGGTAATCCGAACTAAATTCACCTATTTGCATCTATTTTAGTTGATTCCTAAAATGTCGATGTTCACTTTTGCCATCTCCTGCTTGACTACATCCATTTACCTTGATTCATGGCCCTAACATTCCAGCTTCTTACGCAATACTTTTCTTTACAGCATCAAACTTTACTTTCACTACAAGACACACCCACAACTGCGCGTCGTTTCTGCTTTGGCCCAGCCTCTGCATTCCCTCTGGAGCTATTCCTCCACTCTCCTCCAGCAGCATACTGGGCGCCTACCCCCCTAGGGGGCTCATCTTCTGCTCTCGTGCCTTTTTGCCTTTTCATACTGCTCATGGGGTTCTTGAGGAAAGAACACTGGAGTGGTTTGCCATTCCCTTGTCCAGTGGACCACATTTGTCAGAACTCTCCGTAGGAAGTCAGGAGATACCTAGAGTAACAGGCAAATTTGGACTTGGAGTAAAAAATGAAGCAGGGAAAAGACTAACAGAGTTTTGCCAGAGTTTTGACCAGTGTTATGACACTGGTCATAGCAAACACCCTCTTCCAACAACACAAGAGATGACTCTACACACATGGACATCACCAGTTGGTCAACACCGAAATCATATTGATTATATTCTTTGCAGCCAAAGATGGAGAAGCTCTATACAGTCTGCAAAAACAAGACCAGGAGCTTGACTCTACACACATGGACATCACCAGTTGGTCAACACCGAAATCATATTGATTATATTCTTTGCAGCCAAAGATGGAGAAGCTCTATACAGTCTGCAAAAACAAGACCAGGAGCTGACTGTGGTTCAGATCATGAGCTCCTTATTGCAAAATTGAGACTTAAATTAAAGAAAGTAGGAAAAACCATTAGGCCATTCAGATATGCCCTAAATCAGATCCCTTTTGACTATACAGTAGAGGTGATGAATAGATTCAAGGGATTAGATCTGGTAGACTATGAGGAACTATGAACGGAGGTTCGTAACATTGCACAGGATGAACTGACCAAACCATCCCAAAGAAAAAGAAATGCAAGAAGGCAAAGTGATTATCTGAGGAGGCTTTACAAATGACTGAGAAAAGAAGCAAAAAGCAAAGAAGAAAGGGAAAGATATACCAATCTGAATGCACAGTTCCAGAGAATAGCAAGGAGAGATAAGAAAGCCTTCTTAACAATGCAAACAAATAAAGGAAAACAAAATTGGAAAGACTAGAGATTTCTTTAAGAAAACTGGAGACACCAAGAGAACATTTCACGCAAAGATGGGCACAATAAAGGACAGAAATGGCAAGGACCTAACAGAAGCAGAAGATATTAAGAAAAGTGGCAAGAATACACAGAAAGGGAAAGGGAACTCACTCAGTCATGTCCGACTCTTAGCGACCCCATGGACTGCAGCCTACCAGGCTCCTCCGTCCATGAGACTTTCCAGGCAAGAGTACTGGAGTGGGGTGCCACTGCCTTCTCCAGGGATACACAGAAGAACTATGCAAAACAGATATTAATGATCCAGATAACCGTGGTGGTGTGGTCACTCACCTAAAGCCAGAAACCCTGGAGTGTGAAGTCAAATGCGCCTTAGGAAGCATTACTATGAACAAAGATAGTGGAGGTGATGGAATTCCAGCTGAGCTACCTCAAATCCTAACAGATGGTTCTGTTAAAGTGTTGCATTCAATATGCCAGCAAATCTGGAAAACTCAGCAGCACTCATTGGACTGGAAAAGGTCAGTTTTCATCCCAATCCCAAAGAAGGGAAATGCCTAAGAAAAGTCAAACTACCATACAACTGTGCTTATTTCACATGCTAGCAAGATTATGCTCAAAATCCTTCAAGCTAGGCCTCAGCAGAACATGAACCAAAAACTTCTAGATGTCAAGCTGGATTTAGAAAAGGCAGAGGAACCAGAGATCAAATTGCCAACATCCATTGGATCACAGAAAAGCCACAGGAATTTAGAAAAACATCTACTTTTGCTTCATTTACTAGGTTAAAGCCTTTGGCTGTGTGGATCACAACAAACTGTGGAAAATTCTTAAAAAGACAGAAATACCAGACCACCTCACCTATCTTCTGAGAAATTTGTATGCAGGTCAATAAGCAACAGTTAGAACCAGGTATGGAACAACAAGCTGGCTCAAAATTGGGAAAGGAGTATGTCGATGCTGTATATTGTCACCATGCTTATTTAACTTACATGCAGAGTACATCACAAGAAATGCCAGACTGCATGAAGCACAAGCTGAAATCAAGATTGCTGGGAGAAATATCAACAACCTCAGATATGCAGACAATACCACCCAAATGGCAGAAAGCAGAAAAGAAATAAAGAGCCTCTCAATTAAGGTGAAAGAGGAGAGTGAAAGAGCTGGATTAAAACTCAACATTCAAAAAATGAATATCAGGGCATCCAGTCCCATCACTTTATGGCAAATAGATAGGGAAACAATGGAAACAGTCAGACTTTATTTTCTTGGGCTCCAAAATCACTGCAGATGGTGACTGCAGCTATGAAATTAAAAGATGCTTGCTGCTTGGAAGAAAAGCTATAACAAACCTAGACAGCATATTAAAAAGTAGAGATATCTCTTGGCCAACAAAGGTCTGTATAGTCAAAGCTGTGGCTTTTCCAGTAGTCATGTACGGATGTGAGTTGGACCATAAAAAAGGCTGCATGTCAAAGAATTGATGCTTTTGAGTTGGGTGCTGGAGAAGACTCTTGCAAGTCCCTTGGACAGCAAGGAAATCAAACCAGTCAATCCTAAAGGAAATCAACCCTGAACATTCATTGGAAGGACTAATGCTGAAGCTGAAGCTCCAATACTTTGCCACCTAAATGCCAAGAGTTGATTCACTGGAAAAGACCCTGTTGCTGGAAAAGATTGAAGGCAGAAAGGGAAGGGGGTGACAGAGGATGAGATGGTTGGATGGCATCACCAACTCAATGGACATGAGCTTGAAAACACTCTGGGAGAGAGCAAAGGATAGGGAAGCCTGGAGTGCTGCAGTCCATAGGGTCACAAAGAGTCAGAAAAACTTAATGACTGAACAATAACAAATGTGAAAGGCTTCATTTTACTGAACTTCTTGTTTGAATAGTCCTTATAGTTACTTTCAGCATCAACTTTGTTGGTCATGAAAGTTCAATGAACACACCAATAAAATCTTTCCTATAAGTTCAATTCAGGTCATATGAAAGAGCTGCTCATAAAACTTTATCATAGCCTGCCATTAAATATGGCCCTATTCTATTTTTACAATTTTCCTCTGTTCCCTTCTAGTTAAGCTAGAGACAAGTAGACCCTTGATCACAGAAAGGGTTTTGTCCCAAGTCTTTTGCAAAATTTCAAGCTCCTGTCCCAATCCAATCCAATAGCAAACTCAGAATTCCACCTCCACATTTATCTGAAGCAACCAGTGTCTTTGCCCTCTTTGCAAATCTCAATAACCACCACTAGAAGAGCTTTTTAAGTTACAGAAAACATAGAAACATTACTTTTAACATCCACAAGATTTAAGGTCCATGTGATGCCAAGTTGAGACTAGGAGAACTATCCTGGTGGTCAGTGCTGAGCTGGCAACTAGGGATGCTCACTCTCTAAGTGACCCCTCCCAAACAAGAATATTGCAGAAAGCTTGGTTCACATTCTTGCTTCAGCAAAGTTCAAGTTTCCAAATTGTCATGTGTCTTTGTGTCACCAGCATGAAATAAAAACTTTGTTAATCTATAAATGCCACTGATCTTGCCTACTAGTCCCTAAAAAGGCCCAAGCTTTCACACATCTAGCCCTTTTTACAAAGTATCTTCTTTCTATAACACCCACCCCCATCTCCATAAAGGAAAGCCCTACTCATTTCCCAAGACTCAACTCAGATTTCACATTTTCCACATAAACTTTCCAGATCCCTCTGCTATAATCCCTACCTATTTTGAACAAAGTGCAGCACTTTCTTTGTACTTCTCTCAGGTCCCTTATTTTTTTCTGCTTAATATTATCATATTTGTCTATTAGTCCTTTCCCACCAGATCAAAGCTTGACTCTATGGGATTCCCTGATAGCTCAGATGGTAAAGAATCTGCCTGCAATGAAAGAGACCCAGGTTCAATCCCTGGGTGGGAAAGATCCCCTGGAAAAGGAAACGGCAACCCACTCCAGTATTCTTGCCTGGGAAATCGCATGGACAGAGGAGCCATAGATCAAAAGCTTGAATCTATACTCTACCTTTAAAAGAGGTTTACTCAGAAATTTGTTTGCATTTAATTAAATCTGGACTTGTTTTTTTCTAATTGATAGAAGAGTTAAAATTAATCTTCCAACATCACTGACCAACATGGCTTTTAAAATCTGGTCAGGAATTATAAGCATCAAAATAATAATTAGCTCACTGCTTTCCACTTAGTATCCAAATAGAGAAAACTAATTCCAACTATATGAATGGATGTATGTCTCTGGCTTTTTCAGCAGAGAAGAAATATTGCCTATGAGTGTCTACACAAGATTGCCCATAAGTGTTCCATTAGAAAGGCAGATAAGGGGAAAAAATCCATTTTACTAGGAAAAAAATAACAGTGGTGTATTCGTTTGACTGAACTCCGGGAGATGGTGATGGACAGGGAGGCCTGGCGTGCTGCGATTCACGGGGTCGCAAAGAGTCAGACACAACTGAGCGACTGAACTGAACTGAACTGATTCTTACAAATGTAGGTTGTGTGTAATTATACCTTTTCCTTTCTTCCGCCCTAGAGTTCAGAGACATGTGCTGTTCTAGAAAAGTTACATAATAACTTTTCTTTGGCTGGTTGGAAAACACTGGTGGTGTTCTCACTAGAGGGATGATGCAAAACTTTAGAGAAGTTACAGAAAAATGAGGGGGAAAATAAGTGTTAAGTGCCAAGATTCTGAGAAAAGATCAAGGAAGGTCTCATTCCAAGAATTTCCACTTTCACTATATTTTCATTTCTATGAGCTCTTATTGGTTCCATTTCAAATCTTCCTTTGCCATACTCTCAAAAGTCTCTTTGATTTCTTTAGATATATTAAGCAGACTTATTTTACATTCTGAAATAGACTATTTTAAATTTCAGTTTATGTGGGACTGATTCTGCAGTGTTTTTTCTATTAATTCATGCGTATGGTGGCTTATTTCCTTATGGTTTTTTGAGGGGAGAAGGGGATCTTTATTGTGAATTCATGGGAATTCTGCAAGGATTTAAATTGTATTCTTCTAGATGAGATTTCCCTTTCCTTCTATCAGGACTCAGGAGTTATCGCCAACCTGAGGCCACTTTCAACTGAACATTCAACTTGGGCTTTCTCAGGCTCTACAAGTAGTGTGAACTCAAACCCAAAACCTACCTTCATGCAGGCTAGTAGTTAGAAATTCTCACGGAAGACTTCTTTTCCATTCCACCCACAACCAAAGCAGAGATAGATACAGATAGAGAGATAAAGGCAGAAACATACACACACACACATATACATACATATATGAGAATGCAAGGTCTCTACCGCTCCCCCTCCACAGCAAGTTTTTCCTCCTTCACTGAGGTTTTAATCAGTGGTTGCCAGTTCCTCAGCCTCAGGCTCTATGTCCTGAGCCCCCTACACATGACCTGCTAAAACCCAGGCTTTGGGCCACTGGAGATCATTAGATACTTCAAGGACAAAAGTTGGCTCCAGCGGCTACTTCCCCCTCCTGATTCATACCGCCCTTTCATCTCTGTCCTCCAAGACAGTTTCTTATGTTTCTGCCAGCTCAGCAATGCTTTTAAAATTACTTTTCAAACAACACATCTTATCCAGCATACTTAGATTTTCCCTACTGAAAGGGTATTCTCTAAACTCTAGTCTGCCCTATAACTAGAAGTCAAATCCACCTACTTAGAGGCCTGGCACAGAAAACAAGGCTATTGTTTTCCCCTACTTCTAAGTATAAAACTTTATATGATTCCAGTCAGTATTTTTCACTTTGCCTCAGCTTTTTCAGCGTCCTTCCATGGCTGTCTTCCACATGGCCCAACTGGTTCTGCTCTGCCCCCAGCTGCCAGAATGAATGTGGTTCTGGTCCCCAACCTCACATGGGTCCCTCTGGCCTCACCAGAAGAGGTCAAGAATGGACCTGCAGTCAGTATTCCTCTGAGAATGGCCTGCTAGCAATGTCAGCCTCAAACTCATTGTTAGCGTCCTGTTATGAGAGAAAGAGATATGCCAGAATTTCAATCAGCCATGTCACTAAGCAAGCTTTTCTTGATGAAGTAAAAAGTATACAGATTTATGTTTTGGTCACATTTCCTTATCCCACCAGTAGCAAATAGTTCTCGGACCATCTACACTGAGATCACTGCTTTAAATAATCCCTGCTTTGGCCAGAGGGAGTCTGAGATGGTAACCAGAAGCAGAGCTAGGATCTGAAGGTCTAGTGAAAAACTGTACCAGCTGTAGCTGGTTGAAGAAATAATAAAAGGACTAAAGACTATCCGTAAATACTAATAGGGGCTACCCTGCTGACTCGATGGTAAAGAATCAGGCTCCTCTGTCAGGCTCCTCTGTCCATGGGATTCTCCAGGCAAGAATACTGGAGTGGGCTGCCATTTCCTTCTCCATTTACTTTATATAATTATATTTAATTATATCCTTCAATGTGTTATTGTTTGCTTATTTCTCCTGCTAATGCAGGAGACCCAAGAGATGAGGATTTGATCCCTAGGTCAGGAAGATGCCCTGGAGAAGGAAATGGCAACCTACTCCAGTATCCTTGCCTGGAAAATCCCATGGACAGAGGAGCCTGGCAGGCTACAGTCCATGGGGTCGCAAAGAGTTGGATACAACTTAGCAACTAAACAACAACAACAATGAATACTAATAACATTTCATTAGGAAAGAATCATTCAATCATTCTCTTAGAATTTAATATACTAAAAGAGTGAAAAACCAATAGAGTACTGTAAAGTAAAATAAAGTAAAATGGAAGCTCTAAAAAATAAATAAATACATTCAAAAAATAAAATAAAATAAAAGAGTCATACTAAAAATGAAATTAGTGTTGAAAATAAAAAGTGTTCCTACTCCAAGTTAACATTCAAGTAATAGGCTTAGTTTTAATGTCTAAAATTATCATAATTTTTATCTATGCATTCTAATTTTATATTGACAAATGCTATACTGGTTAAATATATTGTGTGAATATACATTACAACTTTAATATTTATTTTACTTCATCTCTCTCTCTTTAGTTGCTAAATCATGTCCAACTCTTGCAACCCACGGACTGTAGCCTGTCAGGCTCCTCTGTCCATGGGATTCTCCAGGCAAGAATACTGGAGTGGGCTGCCATTTCCTTCTCCATTTACTTTATATAATTATATTTAATTATATCCTTCAATGTGTTATTGTTTGCTTATTTCTCCTGCTAATGCAGGAGACCCAAGAGATGAGGATTTGATCCCTAGGTCAGGAAGATGCCCTGGAGAAGGAAATGGCAACCTACTCCAGTATCCTTGCCTGGAAAATCCCATGGACAGAGGAGCCTGGCAGGCTACAGTCCATGGGGTCGCAAAGAGTTGGATACAACTTAGCAACTCCTTCTCCATTTACTTTATATAATTATATTTAATTATATCCTTCAATGTGTTATTGTTTGCTTATTTCTTGAAGTATGTCCATGCATTGGTCCCATCCATGACACGTGGCCTCAACCAGTGAATTCTGAAAATCAATTCAGAAAGCAAAATGTGTTATGCTAAAATCTAACTAGTTTTATTATCTATTCCTGGAGCCTCTCTCAATAGTAAAGCTTTAAGGAAAAACAAAGTTTTTCAGTATTATGAAACAAAGCTGCCATCAAAATTTTCATTTTGAAAATGACTTTCAAGATATGGCACATTATCATTCAAAAAAGGCACCATACCACACCCAATCATAATATCAAGTCCACATTATCATAATACACATGTGAACAGTCAAAAACCAGAAGAAAATATCTCATACTTATACAAATATTTTTGTTATATAAACAGAATACAAGAGATATTTACAACTCTTCTTGTTCCAAAATGGATTTAAAACTGAAATTGACTAATGTATTTTATAAAGGGATTAAAAATGATAACAGAAACAAAGGAAGTCAATGAAAAAATGTGTGAACTCAAACCCAAAACCTACCTTCATGCAGGCTAGTAGTTAGAAATTCTCACGGAAGACTTCTTTTCCATTCCACCCACAACCAAAGCAGAGATAGATACAGATAGAGAGATAAAGGCAGAAACATACACACACACACATATACATACATATATGAGAATGCAAGGTCTCTACCGCTCCCCCTCCACAGCAAGTTTTTCCTCCTTCACTGAGGTTTTAATCAGTGGTTGCCAGTTCCTCAGCCTCAGGCTCTATGTCCTGAGCCCCCTACACATGACCTGCTAAAACCCAGGCTTTGGGCCACTGGAGATCATTAGATACTTCAAGGACAAAAGTTGGCTCCAGCGGCTACTTCCCCCTCCTGATTCATACCGCCCTTTCATCTCTGTCCTCCAAGACAGTTTCTTATGTTTCTGCCAGCTCAGCAATGCTTTTAAAATTACTTTTCAAACAACACATCTTATCCAGCATACTTAGATTTTCCCTACTGAAAGGGTATTCTCTAAACTCTAGTCTGCCCTATAACTAGAAGTCAAATCCACCTACTTAGAGGCCTGGCACAGAAAACAAGGCTATTGTTTTCCCCTACTTCTAAGTATAAAACTTTATATGATTCCAGTCAGTATTTTTCACTTTGCCTCAGCTTTTTCAGCGTCCTTCCATGGCTGTCTTCCACATGGCCCAACTGGTTCTGCTCTGCCCCCAGCTGCCAGAATGAATGTGGTTCTGGTCCCCAACCTCACATGGGTCCCTCTGGCCTCACCAGAAGAGGTCAAGAATGGACCTGCAGTCAGTATTCCTCTGAGAATGGCCTGCTAGCAATGTCAGCCTCAAACTCATTGTTAGCGTCCTGTTATGAGAGAAAGAGATATGCCAGAATTTCAATCAGCCATGTCACTAAGCAAGCTTTTCTTGATGAAGTAAAAAGTATACAGATTTATGTTTTGGTCACATTTCCTTATCCCACCAGTAGCAAATAGTTCTCGGACCATCTACACTGAGATCACTGCTTTAAATAATCCCTGCTTTGGCCAGAGGGAGTCTGAGATGGTAACCAGAAGCAGAGCTAGGATCTGAAGGTCTAGTGAAAAACTGTACCAGCTGTAGCTGGTTGAAGAAATAATAAAAGGACTAAAGACTATCCGTAAATACTAATAGGGGCTACCCTGCTGACTCGATGGTAAAGAATCAGGCTCCTCTGTCAGGCTCCTCTGTCCATGGGATTCTCCAGGCAAGAATACTGGAGTGGGCTGCCATTTCCTTCTCCTAGGACTAAAGACTATCCGTAAATACTAATAGGGGCTACCCTGCTGACTCGATGGTAAAGAATCAGGCTCCTCTGTCAGGCTCCTCTGTCCATGGGATTCTCCAGGCAAGAATACTGGAGTGGGCTGCCATTTCCTTCTCCATTTACTTTATATAATTATATTTAATTATATCCTTCAATGTGTTATTGTTTGCTTATTTCTCCTGCTAATGCAGGAGACCCAAGAGATGAGGATTTGATCCCTAGGTCAGGAAGATGCCCTGGAGAAGGAAATGGCAACCTACTCCAGTATCCTTGCCTGGAAAATCCCATGGACAGAGGAGCCTGGCAGGCTACAGTCCATGGGGTCGCAAAGAGTTGGATACAACTTAGCAACTAAACAACAACAACAATGAATACTAATAACATTTCATTAGGAAAGAATCATTCAATCATTCTCTTAGAATTTAATATACTAAAAGAGTGAAAAACCAATAGAGTACTGTAAAGTAAAATAAAGTAAAATGGAAGCTCTAAAAAATAAATAAATACATTCAAAAAATAAAATAAAATAAAAGAGTCATACTAAAAATGAAATTAGTGTTGAAAATAAAAAGTGTTCCTACTCCAAGTTAACATTCAAGTAATAGGCTTAGTTTTAATGTCTAAAATTATCATAATTTTTATCTATGCATTCTAATTTTATATTGACAAATGCTATACTGGTTAAATATATTGTGTGAATATACATTACAACTTTAATATTTATTTTACTTCATCTCTCTCTCTTTAGTTGCTAAATCATGTCCAACTCTTGCAACCCACGGACTGTAGCCTGTCAGGCTCCTCTGTCCATGGGATTCTCCAGGCAAGAATACTGGAGTGGGCTGCCATTTCCTTCTCCATTTACTTTATATAATTATATTTAATTATATCCTTCAATGTGTTATTGTTTGCTTATTTCTTGAAGTATGTCCATGCATTGGTCCCATCCATGACACGTGGCCTCAACCAGTGAATTCTGAAAATCAATTCAGAAAGCAAAATGTGTTATGCTAAAATCTAACTAGTTTTATTATCTATTCCTGGAGCCTCTCTCAATAGTAAAGCTTTAAGGAAAAACAAAGTTTTTCAGTATTATGAAACAAAGCTGCCATCAAAATTTTCATTTTGAAAATGACTTTCAAGATATGGCACATTATCATTCAAAAAAGGCACCATACCACACCCAATCATAATATCAAGTCCACATTATCATAATACACATGTGAACAGTCAAAAACCAGAAGAAAATATCTCATACTTATACAAATATTTTTGTTATATAAACAGAATACAAGAGATATTTACAACTCTTCTTATTCCAAAATGGATTTAAAACTGAAATTGACTAATGTATTTTATAAAGGGATTAAAAATGATAACAGAAACAAAGGAAGTCAATGAAAAAACATCTAATTATCCTTAACATTCTATTTCCAAAGCACTACCACTAACTCTTTTCAATTCATCCTACACTATACTCAAATATCACATGCAACCAATCTTTTCTTTTTTTTTTAACCAATATCTTTTCAAAGGTTACTGGCTCATTTATTCACTCCACAATAATTTTTGAATATCAGCCATGTGCCTATAATTGGTACGTGCTGTTTCTCAACCATTAGATGATACTATTCAGTTGTAAGAAGTTTTGTCAAATTTCTGCATTGTTTTATATATATATATATATATGCTCAAGCACACACACAAATATATGTGTAAAAATTTTATGTTCTACTTATTTGTTTCAAAATATGTTTCTCTGTCTATGATTATGAGAGCAAACTTTTTACGTTCCACTTGTTTCAAAATGTGTTTCTTGACCTATGATTAAAAGAAGAAAATTTTTAAGATTTGTTTAACTATCAATGTGTAAATCTCACTCTCAGAATTTCTCAGCTAAATATTTTGCATCATCATTGCACATACCTGCCATCACCTACAGAAGGAAAAGGTTACATAAGCTATAAAAAATACCAATTTTAATGTGTCAATATTATTTTATCCATCTTCCTAAAAGCTATTACAAATGAAAATATAAAAATTAAGTGAACCCTACAGTTCTGAACAATGACACCAAAGAAAAGTGTAATTACTTTTCCAACTCAGGCCTTAATTAGTTAATGTATAAATACTAAAGCTTACTAGTTAGTCTTCTAGATTAACCACAAACATGTTAGGTTTGTTTGGAGTTCTGTTGAATTCAGAAAAGATGTATAAACAATGACTGCTTAACTGTTTAAGAATAAAGCCCACATTTGTGAGTAGCCCCAAACCTTAGCTGAAAATTGACTGGACTATACTGGTGTGACCTAAAGAGGCTGGGTTTAATAAAATGTCCACAGGTTTAAGTGTCAAAAGAATTAGGGACTGGCCCAAGTCTATCAATAACTAATTGTGAGTCTTTGAAAAATCCTTTAGCTGTTCAAGGCATTGGGTTCTGATCCATGGAACTGGCCCACGTGACCTCTAAGGCCCCTTCAGCTCTCAACATTCTATAATTCTGATTCTATGGCATGTTTATAGCAATTGAAGGTAGACCCTCCATCCATTCGCTGAGCAGAAGAAACCCTCCAGTCTTCTGATTGGGGTCTGTGTATTCTTGTACTAGGTTAAGTGGCAAGAGCATGTCGAAATAAGAATCAGAACACAAGGATTTATCACCCTTTGTGAACTGCATTCTTATCTTCAATGCTCAGCAACAAGACTTCAAGTACTAAACATTTTGATGCAGTCATGACAATGCAGTTCACCAGACAAGGTCAGGCTCAGTGGTTTCTAGGAAACCAAAAAGCAAAAGAATGTAGAAAGAAATAGCAGAGACTTCCAAATGATGAAAAACATGAATTAAGTTCAAACTGAGACTCGAAAAGAGACACAATAAAGACGTAAAAAGTACGGTCAGTGTATTTAGAATGAACGCAACCGTGGAAAGCAGTTCTTCACAATAGTAACAAAACATCTTTGAGAAAATTTTATCATTAAAGGAGTAAATGAGATAGATTATATTGACTACTCTTTCTTAGAAAATGCAAACACTAAAATTGAATTCTTTCGTGAAGGCTACATTATGCAGCTTCATTAAAGGAATTTTTATCTAATCCTAGAAATTAAAGATGTTCTTTATTTTTTAAAACATCATCTTAGTTTTATTATCACAATGGAACACTCGATACCTCAGAAAAATAAGACCAAACATGAATTATTTCTTTAAATTACCCAAAAAGTTCATCATTACACTAAAGGACTAAAATGTATATAAATAAAACAAGAAAATTAGAAATTGCCTCAATTATGATTCTTTCTTTAGGAGTAAAGAAATTTTACCACAAAGTGGAAAAATAAAGCTAAGCTATTAACACATGTATTTCTCTTCAGACAATTGTCAGTATATATACATATCTACATTACACAGTTATAGCTGATACTTAGAATCCACCTAGAATTTTTTTTAATAATTTCATTCTCTCCATTTATTTATTTAATTTTTGACTGTGCTATGTAGCATGTGGGATCTTAGTTTCTTGACTAAGGAACTAAAACTCTGCACATTGGAAGTGCAGACCCTTAACCACTGGACCATCAGGGAAGTCCCTAGGATTTTTATGTTTTATAAAACTCACTTCCGATCAAAAGTCCTTTACTGACAAAATCCACATACTTGTTATTTTATTAGTCCCATGATAGTATTAAATGGGTTAAGGTTGTATAAAAGCTTTAACATTCTATTTGAGAGCATTTAAGTTATTTCTTGTTTGGTTTGGGTGTTATTTCTTCAGAAATATTTCTAAAACATTCTTTAGAATTATGCAGATCAAAAATATAAAAAAGTATAATAGTTGTTGCTATAACAATTGAACAATTGCATTCCAAAAGGAAAGCAACCAATTTTAAAAACTACTCATGAAGTTCAAGGGCTTCCCAGATGGCACTATTGGTAAAAAATCTGCCTGCCCATGCAGGAGACGTAAGAGACCAGAGATGTGGGTTCAATCCCTGGGCAGGGAAAATCCCCTCCAGTAGGAAATGGCAACCCACTTCAGTACTCTTGCCTGGAAAATTCCATGGACAGAGGGAACTGGTGGGCTACAATCCATGGGGTGCCAAAGAGCTGGACACAACTGAGTGACTGAGCGATGGCGTTCAGCAATGACGTTCACACCAAGGACGTTCAAATATTACTGTACCCNATCCCCTCCAGTAGGAAATGGCAACCCACTTCAGTACTCTTGCCTGGAAAATTCCATGGACAGAGGGAACTGGTGGGCTACAATCCATGGGGTGCCAAAGAGCTGGACACAACTGAGTGACTGAGCGATGGCGTTCAGCAATGACGTTCACACCAAGGACGAGCAAATATTACTGTACCCCCGTCCACAGCTCTCTATAGTAACATGATCATATCACATTTATCACTGTTTTTTCTGGTCTGATAAATGTAGATAGTGCCTAATGGTTGCTTAAATATGAACTTTAATCACTGGTGAAGCTGAACATTATTACTTGTGATGACCCATTCTATTTTTCTAAATGTATAAATACCACCTACTGAGGGACAGTAAGTAGCAATCTTTCATATGCATCAATGTATTCCATATTTTTAAACATTAATTCTGTTTATAATTGCAATAAGCATATAAGTTAGAACATAAAAGTATGAGAAATAATATAAAAATCACTCAGAAACCCAACAAACTTTTCCCTTTCAATAGCTTATGCTATAGAAAGTGAATTTCCTTTTTTACCTCCCCATCTATCCCATCCACACTAAAAGAAAAAACACTCTTAAACATTTGATATATATCATCCTAGGATTTTTCCATGGCTTTGTTTGTTTATAAAAATGGAATAATACTCATCATTGTCTTATGCAACAGGCTCTTTTTCCTTTGTATGGTATCACAGACATCTTTCCAAGATATATAGATGAACCTCATTCTTTTGATGGCAGTATAGGATTCTCTTACAGTAAAGATAACTTATTGAAACCAGGTTGAAGAAGGCAAATGGGTGCCAGCTGCTCTCCATGGTGTGTGTGTGTGTGTGTGTGTGTGTGTGTGTATTTGTTTCTTTATTTATTTTCAAAGTTGTTATTGAATGTGTTATAATATTGCTTCTGTTCCATGTTTTGGTTTGGGGCCTTGAGCATATGGGAGTTTAGCTCCCCAACCAGGGTCTGAACCTGTACCCGCTGCATTGGAAGGTGAAGTCCTAACAACTAGACTGCCAAGAAGTCCCATGTTTCTTTTCTTTTTTTTTTTTTTTAAGTTATGGTCTCATAGATACCTCCAATTCCCTTTGCCTCCTTGATCTTCCAATGCAATCACCCAACCTCTCCTCAACCCTGCTCAATTCACAACCCATTTTCTCCATTTCTGGTGGACTACAGAGGGCCGTCAGAGAAGATTCCAAGTCTTACTAGCAGGCATCATTCTCAGCTGGGCGGTCATCATTATTCACTACTGCTTCCTTCTCAACCTCATAAGGTCTATTCCCATCCTTTCCTACCCTACTTCAAGGCCCTATACCCACTCTACCTCTTATCCTAACCATATGGCTTGAACTCTAATTTACAGAGAACATTCGGGCACGACCACTCTCACCTTCTCTTCATCTCTGAACCTCCCCTTCTAGGCCATCCTTCCCTGTTTTCATCCTAAGTTGGGAAAAGGGTATCTTGATTCTTCTCCAAGGCTTATCTCTCCATCTTCAGTTTCATCCTCTGTACTATATCTGCCTCATCCTTATCAGAGAAACAAACTTATGTTAATAATAACAACATTTACATAGCACTTGAAATGTATCAGACCCTGTTTGAAGCATTTTACATGTGTTAACTAATTTAATCTTCATATCAGCCTATGAGGTAAGTATTAATTACAACTATTCCCATCTCACACATCTAGGAACTGAAGCACTGAGAGGTCAAGAAACCTGTCCAGGGTCACACAGATACTAAGTACAGAGTTGATATTCAAACCCAAGTAGTCTGGCTTTTAACCACTATGTCCTACATATAGAAGCTTACGTAACGTGACTATAACCCAGGTAGGTAATGTAAAGCAAAGTGGGGTTAGAGTGTGGGCAGAGAAGCCTGCAGAGTATCAAAACAAGGGAAAGGGACTCTCAGAGCTAGATGGGAAAGTCAGGGATGAAAGGTACCAGAGGGCACCATATGAAAAATGATGGAGAGGGTGCTTCTGGCATTTGTTGCCTATTCTATGAATATGGCTAGTTCCATTTCCTCCTGATTCCATCATCGCAAATTATCTCCACACAAGTAGTTTGCCTGACAGATCATGGCCAAAGCCAATGGGAATCAACTAGGTGAGAGGTGAATGGCTCAGCACAAATCTTCCCCTACATGTGAAAAAGAGCCCAAAACACAGCACCTTCACATACTCACCATACACAAGCCACTTACTTGTGCTGGAGAAACTGACCTACACCATCCACATCCAGCCACCTTTTTATTTCACTGAAGTATAGTTGGTTTACAATCTTGTGTTAGTTTCAGATGTACAGCAAAGTGATTCAGATAAGATATATACTCTTTTGCAGATTCTTTTCCATCACATACTATCACACAATATTGAATATAGCTCCTTGTGCTATATAATATGCTTTGTTGTTTATATATTTTATATATAGCAGCATGTTTCTGTTAATCCCAAACTCTTAATTCATACCTCCCTTCCCACCTTTCTCCTTCGACAATCATAATTTCATTTTCTTTGTCTGTGAGTCTATTTCTGTTTTGTAAATAAGTTCATTTGTATCACGGCTTACCATTCCACATGTAAGTGATATTATATGATATTTTTCTTCCTCTAACTTCCTTCATTTAGTATGATAACCCTCAGGTTCATCCATGCTGCTGCAAATGGCAGTACTGCATTCTTCTTAGTGGATGAGTAATATTCCAGTGTACCTCATCTCCTTTATCCATTCATCTGTCAAGGGCCATTTAGGTTGTTTCCAAGTGGGGCACGTGTATCTCTTCAAATCAGGGCTCTCATCTTTTCCAAATATATACCCAGGTGCTGTGCTCGGTTGTGTCTGACTCTTTGCAACTCCATGGTGTGTGGGCCACCAGGTTCCTCTGTGCATGGGGATTCTCCAGGCAAGAATACTGGAGTGGGCTGCCATGCCCTCTTCCAGGGGATCTTACCAACCTAGGGGGTCAAACCCAGGTCCCCCTCATTGCAGGCGAATTCTTTACTGTCTGAGCCACCAGGGAAGCCCCATATGCCCAGGAGTGGGACTTAATACTAAACCCTCTGTACAGCCACCGAGGAAGTGTAACCCAAGCCTCATTTGAAAACCTTGCCCCAGACAGAGCACGCCCACTGAGACCACTCTGACTTTCTTCCCTAGTATCTACCAGCAATCTGTGGCTTTATGACTTCCCAACCACCGTGTTTTCTTTTTCCTACACTACAAAGAAGAAAACTAATACTTCTAATGTCAGTCCTTCAAATCTCTTTAGGAAGTTATCATGTGTGACTTTTCTACCAAACCATTCCTCCCCTCCTTCCCACAACACACACACACATGAATACACACACACACATACATGCATATCTTTCCTTCACCAGGCTAAATAAATACACCCAGCTTCTTCAACAATCCTTCTTATGACCTGGTTTTAATATCTTCCTTATCTTTGTCACTCTACTATCCAAGTGTGATCCATTTTGCTTACCTCTTCTTCCATGTGTAGCACAGAAGCAACATTATACTGCTAACCTATACTGCTGCTGCTAAGTCGCTTTAGTTGTGTCCAACTCTGTGCGACTCCATAGATGGCAGCCCAACAGGCTCCCTCGTCCCTGGGATTCTCCAGGCAAGAACACTGGAGTGGGTTGCCATTTCCTTCTCCAATGCATGAAAGTGAAAAGTGAAAGTGAAGTCGCTCAGTCGTGTCCGACTCTTCGCGACCCCATGGACTGCAGCCCACCAGGTTCCTCCATCCGTGGGATTTTCCAGGCAAGAGTACTGGGGTGGGTTGCCATTGCCTTTTCCCATACTGAGTAAACCCTAAAGATTTGTTTCATCTGTGCTGCTTCTAGCAGCCATGGCTTATTCTTCCTCTATTTACAGAGCTGGTGCTCAGGCCCTTGTATGTCCACTGAATTTCATATTACATTTGTGAGCCTCACCCTCATTTCATAGTACCTTCTTCCCCTAGCTCCTAAGAGCTAGATCCACTGCTACCAATATCACCACCACCTCCAGATTAAGTCAAATCCTACTGCCTCAAACAATCTTGACCAACACGGCAAATGTGCATCTCCAGCCTCAGGCTACCATCAGACACACTGGATTAAATCACTTTTCCAGCCTTCACTGATTATCGGCCCTGGGATCCAGGTGGCTCCAGGAGTGCCCCTACAGGGCTCCGACGCTGCCCTTTAGCTCACTTTTTCCTCTTTCTGTCG
Organism: Oreotragus oreotragus; assembly: GCA_006410675.1. NCBI lineage: Eukaryota > Metazoa > Chordata > Mammalia > Artiodactyla > Bovidae > Oreotragus > Oreotragus oreotragus. Next base: position 197,808 of record SJYX01010814.1, on the reverse strand, counting down.
CTAAGAGTGTAGATATGATCCTTTAATCACCAGTTCACTGGCCACAGATTACTTCTTTTACATAAATCACTGATCTTTCAACAATGTTCCATTGCAACAGAGACAATAAGACAAACTTCAAAAATTAACCATTTATAGAAACTATCATTTAGAAAACAAGAGTCTCTTGTCTTTAGGTAAGAGGCTAACATATGGTGGCTCAGATAGTAAAGAATCTGCCTGCAATGTAGGAGACCTGGATTCGATTCCTGGGTTGGAAAGATCCCCTGGAGGAGGGCACGGCAACACACTCCAATATTCTTACCTGGAGAATCCCAGTGGACAGAGGAGCCTGGCGGGCTACAGTCCATGAGGCCACAAAGAGTCAGACATGACTGAGTAACTCAGCACAGCACAGCACAGCATATACATAAATGACAATGGCACATTCTCCTAAAGAGTTACTTAATTTCCAAAAGAATTTTCAATAGAAGATTTAAACCCATTAATACCAACTAGTTAGGAAGCACATAAACTGAGCTTTAGATACTATAAGTAACACCATCTCTCATTAAAAATAAACATGCCAAGAATCACAGGCAAAAGGGCAAAGGCCAGCTAGCCCCACTCCCTCGATTTTAAGAGACTAAGTGACTTATTTAAAGCAAAAGATCAGGCTACTGACAACACAAACAAAGACTCCAGTTTCCAGCTTCCCAAACCACAAAGTACCTAGAAGTCTGTGAGGTACAACAGGCTTCACAGAGTTTGAAACAGACACAAGATCGTCCCTCAGAAGTACACACAAAGTACACAGTATGCTTCATAGGACATTATGAGACACTAAGCAATTAAAACATAAAGACAATACAGATCAATACTCATGGGCCTTTACCTGCCAGATATCAGTTTCTGAACGTGTTGACCATAAAACAGAAAACCATGAAATTTTCATTTACATAAGAGCTTCTAAATATTTTGCCCATGAATGTTAGCAAATATAATAAATTTGCACATTTTACTTAACAAAAAATAATGCTAATCAGAAAAGAAAAGCAAATAAATGTCATAAAGGCAGTGTAGCACGGTTGTTAGAAGCTAACCACTTAATCCCTTTCTCTTCTATTTAACAGCTGTATAACCCTGAGGAAGGTACTCAACCTCTCCATGCCTACATCTCCTCATCTATAAAATGAGGATAGTAGTGTTTACCTCACACTGTGGTTGTGAAGATAAGTCAATAAATTGTAAACTATATGGAACAGTCCCTGGCATGTAGTAGGAACACAATAATTGTTTTTCTCTATTCATTTTTTTGTCCTTCTCTATTTGCATATTATTCTTTTCCACTTAGATAATCAAGCAACTCTTGGTATTTATCATATTTCTTTAAGTCTAGCCAACCACCAATATGACATTGGAATGAAAGGAAAGATTTTCTAAAGGAGCCAGGTTTTCAGTCAAAAACCAAATAATGATGAGACATGGCATAAGACAAACGGTCAGAAATCAGGAGAACTGAATTATGGATAATCACAGGCTTTGCCTGCCTTGAATTGGCATGTGTAGGGTGAGAAGCGCCAACTGTTCTTAAAACCAGTCAAATCACAAACATTTACCACATCAAAGTTTGCAATGCCAATCACCACCACCACAACTACTAGCCAAAAACACCTTTGTACTTCCTAAACATTCCTACTTCTTTTACCCATATCAACAGACTCAAGGAGAAAAAACATCCCTCAGAAAACAAGAACAGAGGTTTCCCTGAAACATAATTCCATTAAATTTCCGATGAAAAGTAAACAAATAATGACAGAGAGAAGCACATGCAGTTGCCTGACTCATTGTCGCCGCTGCTGCCGCTGCCGCTGCTGCTGCTGCCGCTAAGTCGCTTCAGTCGCGTCCGACTCTGTGCAGCTCCATAGACGGCAGCCCACCAGGCTCCCCCGTCCCTGGGATTCTCCAGGCAAGGACACTGGAGTGGGTTGCCATTTCCTCCTCCAGTGCATGAAAGTGAAAAGTGAAAGGGAAGTCGCTCAGTCGTGTCAGACTCTTCACAACCCCATGGACTGCGGCCCACCAGGCTCCTCTGTCCATGGGATTTTCCAGGCAAGAGTGCTGGAGTGGGGTACCATTGCCTTCTCCCTGACTCCTATTAGGTAGACCGAGATACCCTTTAAGTCTGAGCCAGTGCTGCTGCCCACGGCGGCAAACAGGAAGAGCAGTTCAGCTGGACACACCCGTGAGGGGTGAAGAACCTTGGTCAGGATTGGTGGACAGTCTTGAAGAGCTCTGAGGAGACCAGAATCTAATCAAAGTCACTTACCTGATACTTACTCTCATGGAACAGCTTATGAAATGGAATATGAGAGAAGAAAGTGACAAGATTATAAGAGGTTAGACAGGAGGTAACGATGCTGAGAGAAGAATTATACAAGTAGCGACAAAAAAGAAAAGATTTTCAAAAACTCAAAAGGAACAGTGGTAAGACAGAGCCACAAACAGAAGTACTGGTTAACACTTAAAGAGTCCTGAAGTTCACTCAAGATAGTAGGATTTAGTAGGAAACAGAAAGTAAATACTGCTGACGATTATGATTGACCAGCCCTGGAAGACGATGTAGGTAGAGTCATAAGTTCAGCCTTGCCATGATTCATTTTAGGTTAAAAACCAAAATTAAACATGCAGCCAAAATTCAGAAACATCCAATGGGTAGCTGGAAAAATCACAATATTACAAGCATTTCTAACAGTCTTAAAATTAAGTTGATTTAAGAGTTTTCTCTCATCAGCAAAAATGCATCTTTAAACGGCAAGCAATTAAAACATGAAATAGGCTCAAGATGGATTCAGGATGTATTAATATTAATGAGTATTAATATTAACTAAGATCATGCATCCGGTCCCATCACTTCATGGCAAATAGATGGAGAAACAATGGAAACAGTGACAGACTTTATTTTGGGGGGCTCCAAAATTACTGCAGATGGTGACTACAGCCAAGAAATTAAAAGACGCTTGCTCCTTGGAAGAAAAGTTATGACAAACCTAGACAGCATATTCAAAAGCAGAGACATTACTTTGCCAACAAAGGTCCGTCTAGTCAAAAGTATGGTTTTTCCAGTGGTCATGTATGGATGTGAGAGCTGGACTATAAAGAAAGTTAAGCACCAAAGAATTGATGGTTTTCAACTGTCGTGTTGGAAAAGACTCTTGAGAGTCCCCTGGACTGCAAGGAGACCCAACCAGTCCATCCTAAAGGAAATCAGTGCCAAATATTCATTGGAAGGACTGATTCTGAAGCTGAAACGCTAATACTTTGGCCACCTGATGTGAAGAACTGACTCATTGGAAAAGACCCTGATGCTGGGAAAGACTGAAGGCAGGAGGAGAAGGGGACAACAGAGGATATCGAGATGGTCGGATGGCATCACCAACTCAATGGACATGAGTTTGAGTAAACTCTGGGAGTTGGTGATGGACAGCAAAGCCTGGTATACTGCAGTCCATGGGGTCACAAAGAGTCAGACATGACTGAGCAGTTGAACTGAACTGAATATTAATGATTAATAATATACTTTTATGAACCAAAAGTGGGAGTATTTGAGCTTTAAGTTCAATATGTAAAGATGATCTTATACAGAATAACTACCAAATTTTTCCACAGAAAAAAAGAATAGTTATGTCTCTTAAGATACAGAATATAGGCATATGGATCATTATTTTGACTTCAGATATTTCACAGGTTTATTTTGTCATATTAATTAATTATAACACTACTTTATGTGCTATGAATTCCACTTTTAGCTTTTATTCAAATCCTTACTGACAAATCCCCATGTTTTCCTGACCGATGTAACACCTAAAAACAGTCATGAAATTGGGACCTTTTAATACAATCAAATGGCTAAGTAAAAAAAGACTTACGACATTTTCCTTCATCTTTCTTAGCTTTTCATCTATCTCTCTCAACCGATTCTGCTGATCCCGTTCTTCTTTGGTGTTTTGAAGAACCTTTTCTCCTGGAGTTACTTCTGTATTTCTATCATCACCATTAAGGTCAGGTTTCTAATTAAAAAAAAAAAAAAAAATGCATACACAGGCTGAAACTGTACCATCACACGTTTTTCCAGAGTAACTGAGCCCTGAAGGTTGGCTTTGCTTCTCATACAATATTCCTTCTCTTCAAAATAATACTTAGAAATAATTCTCTAATGTCTTCCTATGTCGGGGGTTGGGGGGAAGGTCCCATTGTACATAAAACAAGAGGTGGTTGTGCAACAATGAGAAGAGAATTGGGCGTCTCAAAGTCGGGAGTTTTGAACTCTGGCTTTTCCTGGGTCCTGACTGAGATGGCCTTAGGGGAATCAAAAAACCTCTCTGAGCTTTAATTTCATCATCTGCAAAATGATAATAACTTTAAGATCTAGCCCCAAGGTCATCACAGTACATCACACGCATGCATAAGTCTTAATAACTAACAAATACAGGCTGAAGATGTCCTTTGAAAAGAATAAACATTATGTAATGGAAGTATCTCATTAGGCTTCAGTACTATCAGCAATGTTTGAATTGACAGAACTGTATTCTCCCAAAGTTAGTATTATTTGTAGATAATTAAAATGGATATTTCTTGACAGAAATCTGGTCTTGTGTCTATAACTAAACTTCCTGCATTTCCGCCACAGATTTCCTACTCTGTATTGTCATGAGGTAAAGGGCAAAAATGACCTTCTTTAAGTTGCCTTAGGCAGAATCTGCCCACATTCTCATTCCTTAAATAGAGTTGGTCACCATTCACTTGTAACACCTTTTTCAGTGCCTTTTTCGCCAAGGCCTTCCTCTCTTCCTTACTGCCTCCTCATCCTTCACCTGAACTAGTAGTTTTCAGACTCCGGTGTGCTTCCCTGTCATCCCAGAGCCCGTGAAAACACTCAAAGCCTCAGGCTCCACCCTGGAGACTAGGACTCAATAGATAAGAACTAGGGACACCTGAAGAAACAACTGCTCAATAATTTGAGAACTACTGACTTAAAGGACAAAGTCCTCACTCCTTCATGGCTCTGCAGGCTCATCCCTTGTTGCTTGGGTCTCGGACTCAAAACGCCAGGGACACTGCCCACTGCTGGTTCTCCACTCTCCATGCCTCTTCCTTCTGACTCCTCATAGAGACTCCTACTTTTCTGAGCTCAGCACAAACATATTTCCCTAAAAAAATGTCTCCTGACACATCCAGTAAAGGCAATTTCTTTCCCAGTCATGCCCCACGTTCCCTCACTGCACGGTCCCTGCCCAGACAGGGATCATGACTGGTCCCACCCTGTGTCCCTGTACCCAGCACGAACCTGAAGCTGGATCAGCACTGCCAGTAGACTGTAATTTCAGTTCTCAGAACTCTGATCACACCAGTGCTTTAATGAAATTCATATTGCATAAAGCTCTAATGAAGAGACTATTAAAAGAGCATCTCAATTTCAAGAAGTGACTCTCTTACATCTTATTTCCCCCAAAGGGAACTCGCTTCTGGTAGCTCTAGAAGCATCCACTGAGTAAATTACAAGTGACAAAGTCTTTAAGAAGGAAACCTAATGATAGGAGGAGTTTGTAATAGCTGGTACGAAGGTCTCCCTGCAGCTCTAAGCATCCAACATTTTATGGCCCACTTTGAAGTTAAGATACACAATGTCTCCATCTGTTTGAGCTGCTATTACAGAATACCACAGATGGGGTGGCTTATAAACAACAGACATGTATTTCTGACAGTCCTGGAGGTGTGGAAGTCTAAGATCAAGGTGCTAGCAGATTTCATATCTAGAGAAGGCCTGCTTCCTACTTCCTAAATGGCCATCTTCTGGCTATGTCCTCACATAATAAAAGGGACACAGAAGCTCTTTGGGTCTCTTTTACAAGAGCACTAACCCTATTCATGGGGGCTCCATCCCATGACCAAATTACTCCCAAAGGCCTCCCCTCAATATACAATCACACTGGGGATTAGATTTCAACATATGGATTGGGTGTGTACACAGTTTATAGAATATAATGACCTGAAAAACACCCAAACTGGATTTCAGTTTTAAATAGAAAAAATATCTTTTAAAGGACATTATGTTTTAAAAATCTACAACTGTGATTTTCTAAAAATCATTGGATAGGCTAAAAAAGAAAAACAGAAAAAAAAATTGTAAAGCAGACTTCATCAATATTTTTTAAATTTACTTATCCAAAGCCACCACTAAGAAAATAGACAAGCCACAGGCTGAGAGAAAAATATGACACATAAATATGACACAGGATATGCATCCAATATATACAAGGAATTCACACAACTCAATAAAAACAAGAATCAATTTTTTAGAATCTAGCTTTAAAATGACTTGAACAGATACTTCATAAAAAAAGACAACATAAATGACAAATAAGCACATGAAAAAGTCCTCAACATCATTAAGTCATCATAGAAATGCAAATTAAAGTCCCAGTGAGGTCACTACATAGCCACTAGAAAAGGACAAAAGAAAAAGTTTGCTAAAATTAAACACTGGAGAGGTATGGAGCAAGCGAACTCTTGCACGTTGTTGGTAACAGTATATAATGACACAAATATCTTAAGAACTGCTTGACAGTTTCTTAAAAAATTAAATGCTTGTCTAATCCTATGACTCAACAATTCCACTCCTGTGTCTCCATCTAAGAGAAATGAAAATGATGACTCAAACTTTGAACATGAATATTCAGAGCAGCTTCATGCACTTAGCCAAATGCCTGCTAATAAGACCAGAATGATAAACTATAACGAACATTTGGTGCAAGCTGGGACACTCACTCTTTCTCCCTGACCTCTGTCTTGTGGTTAGGTTTAGTCAATGTTGGAAAGGAGTGTTGGAAGGTTGGAGGGCAGCAAGAAACAGAGTTTGGGGTACTCTCCCTTTCCACTCTCTGCTTTGCCACTATGATTTGGGCAGCAATATATCCCTGACATGCCCATTAAGGGGATTTTCTTAGATTCAACTGAATATTCATGTTCAAAAGCAAACAGAGGCCACACTTGGAGCCAGTCAGTTCAGAAAGATGAGTGCATACGTGCTCAGCTGCTTAGTCATGTCCAACTCTTTTCAACCCTATGGACTATAGCCCACCAGGCTCCTCTGTCCATGAGATTCTCCATGCAAGAATACTGGAGTAGGCTGCCATTTGTTCCTCCACAGAATCTTTCCAGCCCAGGAACTGAATCCATGTCTCCAGGGTCTCCTGCAGTGGCAGCCAGATTCTTTACACTGAGCCACCTGGGAAGCCCCAACTCAGAAGGCTATAGGACAGGAAACACAGTGTCAGGTATCCCTAGTCAATGGGAGTTTTTGCTGCAGTCCACATCATAACAATGCAGGTACAAGGGTCAAGGAAGCCACCCTGGCTTAAATATTTCACATCCAATAGAAGCTCCATCTGTTGAAATGGCACGATAGGTACACTATCTGGGTCTCAGCAAGGGACATTCCCAGCCACAAGAATCACTGCATTTACAGCTTCCCCTTCAGTCAGTTCAGTTCGGTCACTCAGTCGTGTACGACCCTTTGCGACCCCATGAATCGCAGCACGCCAGGCTTCCCTGTTCATCACCATCTCCCGGAGTTCACTCAGACTCACATCCGTCGAGTCGTGATGCCATCCAGCCATCTCATCCTCAGTCATCCCCTTCTCCTCCTGCCCCCAATCCCTCCCAGCATCAGAGTCTTTTCCAATGAGTCAACTCTTCGCATGAGGTGGCCAAAGTACTGGAGTTTCAGCTTTAGCATCATTCCTTCCAAAGAAATCCCAGGGTTGATCTCCTTCAGAATGGACTGGTTGGATCTCCTTGCAGTCCAAGGGACTCTCAAGAGTCTTCTCCAACACCACAGTTCAAAAGCATCGATTCTTCGGCGCTCAGCTTTCTTCACAGTCCAACTTTCACATCCATACATGACCACAGGAAAAACCATAGCCTTGACTAGGCGGACCTTAGTCGGCAAAGTAATGTCTCTGCTTTTGAATATACTATCCAGGTTGGTCATAACTTTTCTTCCAAGGAGTAAGCGTCTTTTAATTTCATGGCTGCAGTCACCATCTGCAGTGATTTTGGAGCCCAAAAAAATAAAGTCTGACACTGTTTCCACTGTTTCCCCATCTATTTCCCATGAAGTGATGGGACCGGATGCCATGATCTTCGTTTTCTGAATGTTGAGCTTTAAGCCAACTTTTTCGCTCTCCTCCTTCACTTTCATCAAGAGGCTTTTTAGCTCCTCCTCACTTTCTGCCATAAGGGTGGTGTCATCAGCATATCTGAGGTTATTGATATTTCTCCCGGCAATCTTGATTCCAGCTTGTGTTTCTTCCAGTCCAGCGTTTCTCATGATGTACTCTGCATATAAGTTAAATAAGCAGGGAGACAATATACAGCCTTGACGTACTCCTTTTCCTATTTGGAACCAGTCTGTTGTTCCATGTCCAGTTCTAACTGTTGCTTCCTGACCTGCATACAGATTTCTCAAGAGGCAGGTTAGGTGGTCTGGTATTCCCATCTCTTTCAGAATTTTCCACAGTTTATTGTGATCCACACAGTCAAAGGCTTTGGCATAGTCAATAAAGCAGAAATAGATGTTTTTCTGGAACTCTCTTGCTTTTTCCATGATCCAGCGGATGTTGGCAATTTGATCTCTGGTTCCTCTGCCTGTTCTAAAACCAGCTTGAACATCAGGGAGTTCACGGTTCACATATTGCTGAAGCCTGGCTTGGAGAATTTTGAGCATTACTTTACTAGCGTGTGAGATGAGTGCAATTGTGCGGTAGTTTGAGCATTCTTTGGCATTGCCTTTCTTTGGAATTGGAATGAAAACTGACCTTTTCCAGTCCTGTGGCCACTGCTGAGTTTTCCAAATTTGCTGGCATATTGAGTGCAGCACTTTCACAGCATCATCTTCCAGGATTTGAAACAGCTCAACGGGAATTCCATCACCTCCACTAGCTTTGTTCTTAGTGATGCTTTCTAAGGCCCACTTGACTTCACATTCCAAGATGTCTGGCTCTAGATTAGTGATCACATCCTCATGATTATCTGGGTCGTGAAGATCTTTTCTGTACAGTTCTTCTGTGTATTCTTGCCACCTCTTCTTAATATCTTCTGCTTCTGTTAGGTCCATACCATTTCTATCCTTTATCGAGCCCATCTTTGCATGAAATGTTCCCTTGGTATCTCCAATTCTCTTGAAGAGATCTCTAGTCTTTCCCATTCTGTTGTTTTCCTCTATCTCTTTGCATTGATTGCTGAAGAAGGCTTTCTTATCTCTTCTTGCTATTCTTTGGAACTCTGCATTCAGATGCTTATATCTTTTCTTTTCTCCTTTGCTTTTCGCCTCTCTTCTTTTCAGTGCTATTTGTAAGGCTTCTCCAGACAGCCATTTTGCTTTTTTGCATTTCTTTTCCATGGGGATGGTCTTGATCCCTGTCTCCTGTACAATGTCACGAACCTCATTCCATAGTTCATCAGGCACTCTATCTATCAGATCTAGGCCCTTAAATCTATTTCTCACTTCCACTGTATAATCATAAGGGATTTGATTTAGGTCATACCTGAATGGTCTAGCGGTTTTCCCTACTTTCTTCAATTTAAGTCTGAATTTGGAAATAAGGAGTTCATGATCTGAGCCACAGTCAGCTCCTGGTCTTGTTTTTGTTGACTGTATAGAGCTTCTCCATCTTTGGCTGCAAAGAATATAATCAATCTGATTTCGATGTTGACCATCTGGTGATGTCCATGTGTAGAGTCTTCTCTTGTGTTGTTGGGAGAGGGTGTTTGCTATGACCAGTGCATTTTCTTGGCAAAACTCTATTAGTCTTTGCCCTGCTTCATTCCACATTCCAAGGCCAAATTTGCCTGTTACTCCAGGTATTTCTTGACTTCCTACTTTAGCATTCCAGTCCCCTATAATGAAAAGGACATCTTTTTTGGGTGTTAGTTCTAAAAGGTCTTGTAGGTCTTCATAAAACCATTCAACTTCAGCTTCTTCTGCATTACTGGTTGGGGCATAGACTTGGATAACTGTGATATTGAATGGTTTGCCTTGGAGACGAACAGAGATCATTCTGTCATTTTTGAGATTGCATCCAAGTACTGCATTTCGGGCTCTTTTGTTGACCATGATGGCTACTCCATTTCTTCTGAGGGATTCCTGCCCAAAGTAGTAGATATAATGGTCATCTGAGTTAAATTCACCCATTCCAGGCTTCCCCTTCAGGTCTCTATAATTCTTCCAATCCAGAGGTCATTTTTAGCATAAGCAAAGTTGCCTCCTATCATTGCTGACATTCCAACTTTCATCAGATTGCCACAGAAACAGCTCAAATTGTCATGCTGAAGAGGGAGGACCTGGTTAATCCTCTGCTCATGCCCAATATGATTACAATTTTGGATGGCAGATTCTTCTACCACAACTCTAGCCTCCCCAAGTTCCAGTACGATTTTTCTTTTCCCTAACCCCTGGTGCTAGTCCCTAAGTATCCCAGCATCCCTTATTGGCTCCTTTCTTTAAATCTATAAATAGTTCTTTCATTTCATTATCTTCAGAATCTAACCTGGGTCAATTTCTGTTCCTTGCCCGGAATTCTAACTGTGTATGTATGTGTGTATGTGCACACACTTGTAGAGAAATAGACTGGAAGGAAATTTAGCTTGATGGTAAATGGTAAGGTAAGTTAAAAATCTTGATTTTTACCTTGTTTTTCTTAGACGCTTCTGCATTTCCTGAATTTTCTACAGTAAACTTATACCAATTTCATATGCATAAAAAATTATTTTTTATTTTTAAGAAAACAAAACATTACCAAGCCTATCTTCACTCTGCTTTGACAACGTGACTCTCTCTACCAAAAGATACTGGTCTCAAGGTTAGATTTTAGCTGAGTTCTGCAAGTCACTTTTTCTTTCTTGGTTTCAACTTCTGAGAAAATTTCTTCCCGTTCCTAAAGCTGAGTCTGCAATTCACCACAATCAAAGCCAAGGATATATAATATCTCTCCTCAGTCTTTGTCTCTGATAGCATAACCATATAGTACAAATATCTGAAAGACAGCATGTGATGAAAGCAGAGGCCAAGAAAAGGTAATCATCTGTTCTGGCAAAGATTGCACACTGGTATATTCAAGACGCTCTGTGGTGCCAGGAGAGGTTCTGTTGTCACATCCAAATGCCAATCAGTACCGTCTGTTTTCCTGATCATCAGAAAGATCTTGATTTCCTTTCGGTGAAAGTTTTTAACAGATTTTCTGACCATGTATATTGTTTCTCTATTTCTTGAGTCACACAGAAATGCCTTTATTCAGTTAAAGTAAAATTCAGTTCCATAAAAGCTCTCTATAATATGTACAGAACATCTAAGGAGCCACAAGAATAGAACAGATCATGAGGTCAAGATATTTGCTGATTTGACTAATTGATTGCCAAGGGATTCTAAGTTCATTCTTAGAAAAATATCTGTGATGTTGACTGAGCCAACAGGGGTCTTTGAAGCTAAGTAAACCCATTTTTAAAAGCCAAATACAGAGGAAATTATTCACGCCTTCATAAGTTATCTGATATGAAAATAAGGCATTAAGAGCCAGAAAAATACAAACCTGCCTGAAAAAAGCATCTTGCCCTGTGTTTTCAAGCTAATGGTATGCTTTTCCACAGGCTACTGCTATTTCCTGTCATCAGATGGATCTTTTGTCTGGCAGTACAAAAACTAAAGAAGAAAAATCTTTTAGCCAGATTGTTTTTATCATTTTGAAATACTTCCATGAAATGAAAGAAATCTTGACTACACAATAGGCTTAGCATAGAAAAACCAAGAAATACAAATATAAACTTCAAAGTAATCTGTAAAACACAGGTAGCAAGAATTCCACAGATATAATTGGGAATGTCTGCCAGGTGGTGCAGTGGTAAAGCATCTGCTTGCCAAAACAGGAGACACAAGAGATGTGGGTTCGATCCCTGGGTCGGGAAGATCCCCTGGAGGAGGGACCAAGAGGAGCCTGGCAGGTAATGGTCCATGGGGGTCACAAAGAGTCTGAATGACTAAGCGTGCACATGCACAAGTTTGCCAGGTTAGCAGCAGAGGCAAGGATGTCTGAATTAACTTCCTGTTTATTCCTCAATCCAGAAACCCATACTCTCATGGCATACTTCTATATTTTTTTTTAATGAACAGATGGTTAATAAGATTTCTGTGCTTGTGACTAACATACATAAGAAACTCCTCAGTTCCTGACCTTGATCAGCATGTTAAGTAATTTGAGGTCAAGTGAACAGCATGGCCATTATTAGAACTCTGCAAATTCCTGGACTCAATAATAAAACATCTTTTAAGATTCATATCAAACCATGTTTTATATTTCCTCAAGGTTAGCTAACATTGAAACAGAAAGAGATCAAAAAACAGTTAAATGCTGGTCAAAATTTTCTTGGCAATAGAAGAGGTAAATACAGCTACAATTTTCCTCAATCAAATGTTTGTTAATACTTGTTGGTCTTATCAAAATCATATACAACTGAATCTACAGTTTAAGAACAAGAAAATAAATCGAGTTGAGGAAAACCTTTATATAGTCAATTAAACTAGCTGACTTAAGAACAAAGAAATTCCTCATATGTCAGTGAGAGCCACTTCTGAACACTCTCTCCCAACCAGGAAAACAAAATCTAATGATGAACTGGAATGCTAGATTTAGTAAGACTGATTGCATGAGAGATGAATAAATTACACTTCTTTACAAGAGCCAAACTGAATAGAATTTATTATTGAATCCAGTTGCTAAGGACTTAAACTGAGTGCTTACATAACGTCTATATCTTGGATATTTCTGGAGAAAGCTAGAATGTAACACAGCTGCAAATAAGAAATACAGTAACTAAATTATAGAACATCACTCAATTTTATGGTGGGATTTACAGTACGTGGAAAGAAAGAACTGATTTGTTGGAGGTTAGGGGATGGATACAAAAAGGCATGCACAGTTAAACCGCAGATCCTAAGGAAAAAAATTGCTTCAATTAGTTCTCTTTTGCTATGATGAATGCAAATAAAAAGCAGATGTAAAACTGCAACCACACGATATTACTCACGTTACAGCAACAGCAGCCATTCTTTCTTCTGAAAGTGACCACAGGGTTTGTTCTACACTAAAGAAATCAGACATGTGAAAGCCAAATGCTGCTTTTAAAACATCTCCATGAAGCTAACAGCAAGGGCACCTACATGAGAACATTGCAATCAGCAAACTCTCAAGAAAGAGATTCCTCATCCGCCCCTTTCACAACAACCAATACTTCCTTAATCTCAGAGTCACCTCTCTGGAGCCCCTCAAATTACTGATTCATCCTGGGCTTATGTGCCTACCAGTTCAGCATCTTATTGTTGCCACAGTCAGGTAAGTCAGAAACCCTGCGTGTTTCAACTTGTTTGGGAAACTATTTTCTTGATCAAAATTTTAAAACTTTCAAATGAATTTTTAAAATATCACTCCTTATTAAAATACCACTCTTTCATCAAAATTTCCTTTCCCTGTGCTCCCCCAGCATAAGTTTTCCAGACTTCTCATAAGATAAGTTCCCATCTTGTGGTACTTCTTTCACTGCATGGTCAGCCCACTGCACAAATTGGTCTATGTTTATATGTCCTCTCCTCTAGTGTCCTACAAGCTGCTTTAAGGTCGGAAGTAAAGCCACATACTAATCTGGACACTCAACTTCCACCACCACGTCATCTCTCATGAAATAACAGGCATCCAAAGACGTTTTGGTGGCCTGGGCAGGGGCTGGGCAAGTGACTTACATGCAAGAAGCAGGCCCATGTTTTGCAGGGAACACAATATGGTGTGATGGATGGTGTAGCAAATTGGAGAACTGCGCTTCGTGGAAAGCAGCAGTTGCTGCTCAGCTCAGTCCTATACTTTGTCGATCAGGGCTTCAAGCCTAATGTTGCCAGATTTTCTAATTTTTCAAAAGAAACTAGAACTCTGAACTTTGTATATGAATACGCGTTCACCCATTTTCGCCAGTTTTCAGCCCCATGCGATGGGACGGTGGCCTCTCCAGGGGCTCCAACCTCCTCTGCCTCGCTCACTGGCCTCTCTTCCTCCTCCTGTCCCTCACTTGGAATGAACTTTCTTGAGATTCCTTACGGATGTGCTTTCTCTCTCTCCTCTGAACCAGCAAAGCACTTTGTTCATAGCCTTCTATCGTTCTTACCTATGATGTCTTGTACCACAGTTATCTATATATATTCTGTGCCTCTCACAAGGCAATAAGTTCCTTAAATCACTTATTATATTAATAATAACATCTGTGGCTGAGTATGGGGTCAGACACTGTGCTAAGTACTTAACACATATTAACTTGTAACTCTCCTACACTTCAAAAGAACCCTCAGGAATAATATTATCATTACTATTTTATAGATGAAGAAACTGAGGCTTAAAGTGCTTCTGATTAACACCCAAGTCCTCAGAGCCAGTAAGTGGAAGAGCCAGAACCTTAAACAAGGCTTTCTCACTTCACAGTTCTATATGTTCCTGACGCATCTTTAAATGCCCTACAATTCCTCGCGTGCCGTGAGCCCTTGATTAACATTTGTTTAATTGACTGTTGAAAATAGAACCTGATATTCCACTTAAAAGACATTTTTTTCTTAAGGAACATGGAGAAAAATTACTGATGAGTTAATGGTTGGCAGAAAGCTTAAAAACACCATGACTATGCATTATGAATATTTGTGGTTCAGCAATAGATTGGAGGCCATTCATCAACTGAATAGATATGCAGGGTTTATCCTGAGATACTTTTCAGTGTATTATTCGAAAAGAATTCCAATCCAAAAATAATATTCGTAAAGTAATCTGCCATGCTAGCATTTCTAGCTTGAAAATTCAATGTGCAATACTGGTTTTAGTTAGAAATGAGGAAATGCCAACAAGATATTTAATAAAAGCTCAAAAGAGGGTGTTTTGTTGTTTTTTTTTTTTTTTTTGCACACAAGGAGCATTAATTACCTCCTTTCAATAACTAGGATGTCACATTTCTGTTTCTGCATCCAGTGGGAGTCCCAAAGTGCAGTTTTCTCTTTTCTCTAAATATAATTTGTTTCACATAAAAATATATAATATCACTATGTAACAACTAAGTAATATACTGGTTTTCCCTTTTATTATTTTTTAAATATTTTGTTTAAATCATAAATGCTAACTTTGAAATGTGATTGAGATGACAATGACAGCATCTGATCATTTTCATGCTTTATCAGAAGTTCTAATGACTGAACAAATCTCTAAACTCTAAGTCTCTCTTTCAAGAATAACATTTGATGATTGTGAAAAAGACATTTTCTGTATTTAGGACCATTATACAGCTTTGAGATCTCAGCAACCTTTGAAATCTAACAACAATAACAACAACAAAAATCAGCTGTAACAGAGAAAGAACAAAGAATATCCCTGAACAATTTTATTCCCCTGTCCTGGCTCCCTCCTTTTGGGAATGGGTACCCAGTAAACGTAAATAAACTAGCAGCAAAAACGCTGATGTGTCAAAGGGTATATTTGGGTGAGGACAGAGATTCTATAGTTCTCTCTTAGAACTCCGCCCCCAATCCAGAAAACAGTGGTTCCCACTACCACCACTGAGCTGTGTAAAGGGCTCAGAGGCAGCTACGCCTGCTGCTGCTGCTGCTGCTGCTAAGTCGCTTCAGTCATGTCCGACTCTGTGCAACCCCACAGACGGCATCCCATTGGGCTCCACCATCCCTGGGATTCTCCAGGCCAGAACACTGGAGTGGGTTGCCATTTCCTTCTCCAGTGCGTGAAAGTGAAAAGTGAAGGTGAAGTTGCTCAGTTGTGTCTGACTCAGTGACCCCATGGACTGCAGCCTACCAGGCTCCTCCATCCATGGGAGTTTCCAGGCAAGAGTACTGGAGTGGGATGCCATTGCCTTCTCCGAGGTATGCCTGGTCCTTAGTAATTTAAGGAAGCTGTGATGACTCCATAAAGGTTCCCTCACAACCAAACTTTCTTGGGAGCATATTAACACTGCTCCTTTCTCTTAAGGAAGTTCAACTGACCCAAATCCAGATCCCTAATCTTCAACTGACAGCTTGAAGAAAAGATTCACTATAAAGCACAATTATTACCTATAGACTACTGATAGTTACATAGAAGCATATAAAACATTTAAATTTAAGTATATAAAAACATTTAAATTTTTTTAAAAAACAAGTAAAGTACAAGTAAAAACAAGTACAAGCATCTAATATTGTACAGAAAATGATTTGGTGATGTGTTTACAAAATTTATGGAGGATTAGTAGACTAATGAAAGACCAGCCATTTTCTCTTCAGGCAAAATCACCACCCACTGCAAGCTAGATCCCGCAAAATACTGACACCTAGGGCAGGAAGAGAATTTACCTTTCCAAAGACACTGTCATTCTGGTTTTCTCCACCTTCTACCAGCTGCATAAAAGAATATCTGGGGGAACTATCAAGTGACGAATCCTCACAGGTAGACGTCATCAGCATGGTGAGCTTTGTTGTTTAGTCACTCCCTGTGTCTGACTCTTTGCGACCCCGTGGACTGTAGCCCACCAGGCTCCTCTGTCCATGGGATCTTCCAGGCAAGAGTACTGGAGTGGGGTGCCATTTCCTTCTCCAGGGGATCTTCCTGACCCAAGGATTGAACCCACATCTCCTACAAGTCTCCTGTACTGCAGGCAGATTCTTTACCACTGAGCCACAGGGAAACCCATATGGTGAGCTTCACTGCTTGTTAAATTAAAGGAGCTAGAAGAATGTGGCAGAGTAAGGGACAGGTGACTATCATTGCTAACTCCTAGAACCAAGGAACAGAGAGAAATAAAGCTCTCAAAGGAATGAGTGCTGTGTTGATTCTCTTCCCTCTCTTCTTCTCTGTTCATGATCAAGAATTATCTTAAGTCATAAAGATATTAAAATAAATATTTCCTCAGTAACCCATCCTAGCAAATTATCAACTGAAAGAATAATGAACAGAAAGTCAGCTAGGGAAAATGCACGCTGCTGTGGAAATCACTATCACTACAATTATAGTCATGGGAAAAGCAATTGGGAAGAAATCTCTTTAGTTAACAAGAAGATTGCCAAATGATGTGAACTAGTGTAGGTACACATAAACCTGAAATCTACAGGCTCTTGAATCAAATATACCTTATCATTCTGATGTTCTGGTCTTGGAGAAGAGCTGAAAATTGTTGGGTAGGTGGCAGAAAGTTCTTGGAGTTTTGTATCAATTTCAGCAAGCTGCTGATGCTGGGTGACTGCAAGCGTGTATCCTTCTCCCGGGACCAGCCAGCCACACTGACCACCCTAAAAGGAAACAAGGGTCACCAGGTCATTCTCACACTACATTCTCTCCCAAGATATACCTTTCAAACAGCCACATCAATGCTCTTCACAAAAACAAATAGGAATTTAAAATTTTAAAAAATAAAACAGAATTAACTTGGGATAGTACAAGAAAATAATTAAATAGTTTAAGGTTTCATTATCTGCCAACTCTGCGTAAAGTATATTCTTATATTTTGCAGGGTTTTCCCACTATGGAATAAATCTCTTAGCCTCAAAGTCTGAGTCTCATAACATCCATATTTCTCCACTCTGGAAATGTGGTTTGTTGAATAGGAAGAAATCATGTTTACACTATAGTGGACACGTTATTTTCAAATTTTGTCCCTGAAAAGCAATTGAGTCTATAAACTCGGTTGTTTGGGTTTCAAGGTCACAACTGGTCATTCAACCAACATTAGTTTCTCTTTTTTATTTTGAGTTTTGTAAATTAATTTTTATCAGAGTATAGTTGCTTTACAATGTTGTTTTGGTTTCTACTGTACAGCAAAATGAATATATGTATATGTATACTTGTATCCCCTCCTTTGGATTTCCTTCCCATTCAGGTCACAACCGAGCATTAAGTAGAGTTCTTTGTGCTGTATTGTATGTTCTCATTAAGTGAAGTAAGTAAGTGAAGTCACTCAGTCGTGTCCGACTCTTTGTGACCCCATGGACTGTAGCCTACCAGGCTCCTTTCCATGGGATTCTCCAGGCAAGAGTACTGGAGTGGGTTGCCATTTCCTCCTCCAGGAGATCTTCCCGACCCAGGGATCGAACCCAGTTCTCCTGCATTCCAGGCAGACACTTTAACCTCTGAGCCACCAGGGAAGCCTCATGTTCTCATTAGTTATCTATTTTATACATAGTATCAACAATGTATATGTGTCAATCTCAATTTTAGTTTCTTCACAGGTTAAAAGCCATTCATAACATTTCATTCAAAAACCCCCTACTGGACATATGTATACTTGTGGCTGATTCATGCTGATGTTTGGCAGAAAATAACAAAAATTTGTAAAGCAATTATCCTTCAATTAAAAAATAGGTTTAAATTTTGTTAAATCCCCTACTGTGGGGAGGCCTTATACTGGGCAGTAGTGATTCAATCTGAATCTCACACATTCCCGCCTTTAGGAGTTCTGTCCCTTGACAGCAAAGATGTTAACAAGGTGTGAAAAGTATTGGTAAATCCAGGGCTCCACAGGGACCAGGGAGGGTCAACTCGCCTCTCTGAACAGGAAGGAGCAAGGAGAAAAAGTGTTTGGAGAAGGCTTCTTAAAGGAAGTAACATCTTAGAGAAACAACACAATTAGCTGTGCACTTCAAAACTGGAGCTGGCGAGGGTGAGATGGGAGGCAGAAAATCCAGGGAAGAAGCAAAAGCCACAATCTGAAAGAAAAGGCGTGAGTGTCTGAACTTGGCACGTCTCCTAGGAATGCAGAGCACAGAACCAACTCCAGAGACACCTCGGAGGCAGAATGTACAGAATCTGGAGATGATTTGATGGAAGAATGAGGGAGGAGTATGAATCAAGCATAAAAACCAAATTTCTGACTTTTATCAACTAGGGGGATAGTAGTCATATGGATCAAAACAAGAAATACCCAGACACACTGTAGGTTTGAGGAGGCAAATGATAATGAATTCTGTTTGGGGCCTTTCAATATTCACAGATATCCCTAGGATATCCACAGATTATGTCAGGTAGTTAAATACGATTGTCTGAAGTCCAAGACAGAGACTTGGAAATAAGTATTTTGGACTCACCCATAATTGTATAGTGGTTCAAACCCTCAGAGCATGGGATGGGTGAGGTCACAAAGAGAAGCATGAAGCATGAAGGCAGAAGAACCATGAGGAACACTAAGAGTAAAGGGGCAGACGGAGGGTGAGGAAGCCTAAGAGTTTCATGTCCTTTGGTTTCATGACTCTAAAACCAGGGATCAGCCCCTAAGTGGTAACCAGAAAAAGCCCATGCAAAAACTTAGGCAGAAAGACTTAGCATGTGTCTCTCCCTGGCCCCAGCACCCTATCTCCCTTCTTGCTTCAGTGACACAAATACTGCATAAGCCTCTAGGGAACAGGTCCCCACCAGACACTCCTTCTCCCTACCCACTGGCAGCAAGAAGACCAGCAAATGAACTAGATTCAGTCAACTGGAAGTAAACACCCTGCCTGGACTTAGGCTCTTGAGGGAGAGAGAGATTCAAAGATGCCAGGAAGGTGGGGAAGAGGTTAATGGTGACAGCAGCAGCAGCAAGGAGCCAGCGTTGGTGCAGGGAAGGTGGCGGCAGTGATCGCTGGCACAGGTGTCGGCCGTCTGGCGGCTGCAGCGCTACCCTGAACCAGCCTGCTTCTGAGGAGTTTCTAGGCCCATTTTTCTGGCTATTTTTTCTGGCCATTTTCTTGATTTCTACCTGGTTTACAAACTTGGTCCTTCAAACTTTCCACTGTGCCTCTGAGCTACCCACAACTCCCCAAAAATTCATTTTCTCCCTTTTCTAACCAAAATTTGCCTCCATTTCTTGCAACTCAGAACACTGAATTGTTTTTTTGCCATGTTACTTATAATAAAGGATAATTGCAAAAAGTCTGAAAATAGGGAGAAAGTGAGATTATACTATATCCATATAAGATATACTATAGCAATAAACATTTAAAATTTACCTGCAAGTTGGCATATGAAAATTATACATAATTATTAAAAAAAAATCTAAATAGCCACAAATAAATTCTGATCTTCTTTCCTAACTAAAAGTGATATAAATACTGCATGACCTAAAAGAGAAATAAGAATCTGAAAGAAAAAAAAAAAAAACAAGTATGGAATCAATGATTAAATATTGGTTAATAAATTTTAAATTCTTGTTTGAATGGAATTCTTTTTAAATGACACTGGAGGTAAAATAAACTGTTCAACTAAGTGCAGCAGAAATTGAAATATTTCATGTTTTATAGGAAGGAAATTGTGTGTTGTTGTTCAGTCACTCATTCATGTCTGACTCTTTGCAACCCCATGGACTGCAGCACACCAGGCTTCCCTGTCCTTCACCATCTCCCAGAGTTTGATCAAAGCTATGTCCATTGAGTCGGTGATGCCCTCCAACCATCTCATACTCTGTTCTCCCCTTCTCCTCCTGCCTTCAATCTTTCCCAGCATCAGGGTCTTTTCTAATGAGTCGGCTCCTCTCATTAGCTGGCCAAAGTATTGCAGCTTCAGCTTCAGCATCAGTCCTTCCAATGAATATTCAGTGTATTTCCTTCAAGATTGACTGGTTTGATCTCTGCTGTCCAAAGGGCCCTCAAGAGTCTTCTCCAGCACCACAGTTCAAAAGCATCAGTTCTTCAGTGTTCAGCCTTTTTTATCATCCAGCACTCACACTGTACATGACTACTGGAAAAAACATAACTTTGACTATACAAATCTTTGTCAGCAAAGTAATGTCTCTGCTTTTCTAATTCACTGTCTAGGTTGATCACAGCTTTTCTTCCAAGGAGCAAGCATATTTTAATTTGATGGTGTCAGTCACCGTCCACAGTGATTTTAAAGCCCAAGAAAATAAAGTTTGTCACTGTTTCCATTGTTTCCCCATCTATTTGCCATGAAGTGACGGGACTGGATGCCATGATCTTCATTTTTTGAATACTGAGTTTTAAGCCAGCTTTTTTACTCGCCTCTTTCACCTTCATCAAGAGACTCTTTAGTTCCTCTTTGCTTTCTGCCTTAAGGGTAGTATCATCTGGATATCTGTGGTTATTGATATTTCTCCTGGAAATCTTGATTCCAGCTTGTGCTTCATCCAGCCCAGCATTTCGAATTACGTACTCTGCAAATAAGTCAAATAAGCAGGGTGACAATATACAGCCTTATCGTACTCCTTTCCCAATTTGGAACCAGTCCATTGTTCCACATCGGGTTCTAACTGTTGCTTCTTGACCTGCATACAGGTATGTAACATGTAGTAGATGATGTACGTGTTTCTGCGTACACTTGCAATGTGTAGGAGTCTCGCCTCCCTAAGACAGAACCCAGAAAATGCTCTTCACCACCTGCTTTACAGCTAGGATTCAGGCCAGTAATGAGGGTCTACAATCAGATTCACCCATAAAATATTGATTTAGATATGAGGAATTTAAGATCTGATGCAAAACCCATTTTGCTGGGAAGGATGACAGCAGAGGCTTCTGGCTTTGGGGAAAGTCATTAGTAGTTGTGAGTTCCCAACATAGGGAAAAATCTTTTAACAAATTCAAAGTATCCTAGACGAATTGAAGAGAACATTATATCCATGCAATGAAGCATGCCACTGTAAGGAACAACTGGCAGGCATGAGTTCTGAGGAATTCAAACATAATTATCATGTTAGTCATCCTCTCTATGTTGGATTTGTCAGAGGTGAAGTGGCAGAGCACTGCAAAAGGACATACAGACACTTGAAAGAATACAGCAAATCTGAGGCCTGGCAAGCAGTCTGGTACAGTTTCAGGAAACCACAGATAGATTAGTCCCTTCCTCAAAGTGGCAGTCCCTTCCTGCCACAGTCACATCCTCCTCCTCTGATCTCTATTCCATCATGTGCCACCACCCATCTGGCTTCATAGACTCTCCACATAAAATGTCTCCCACATCAGATAATAAAAAAGGACACCTTTTCCTCGGAGGACTTGCAGAAAGAACTTTCAGCAAATATTAGTTTAAAAAACAATAACAATTGTAAAAATAGCAACAACCTCAAAAGAGGGCTGCACAAGCAAAGTAAGCAGAATAGAGATGTTTGAAACTCAACTCGGGAAACTGTAAAATGAATGTAGATAAGCAAAATGACAAAAAGAATAAAGATTATGAGAAAAATACTTGAAGGCCTGGAGGAGAGATCCAGGAGGAGATTCTATACCCATGTATGGGCTTGGTACATAGACTGACCTGGTCCCCTTTTCCAATCTCCTCCTTCTTTGCCTTCCTCTGCTAAAAAAAAAAAAAAAAAAAAAGTGAAATCCTTGAATCCCCAGTCTTGATTGCACAGCTGTATGAAATGAATGACTACGTGCAGTCTTAGCTTGGCCAGTGAGGTGCAGGTGGAAGCCATGGGGAGACCACGGCTTCCCAAATGAAAAGGCAAAGCTTCAGAGGTATCTCTTTTACCCTTTCGTTTCCCCCTTTCTTTCTGCCTGGAAAATTTACACATTATCTACAGATATAGCAGTCATCTTGCACACTGAAAAACAAAAACACATTAAGACCATGAGTCAAGAAGAGCAAAAGACACTAGCCACTTATAAAAAAAAAAAAAAAAAAAAGTGAAATCCTTGAATCCCCAGTCTTGATTGCACAGCTGTATGAAATGAATGACTACGTGCAGTCTTAGCTTGGCCAGTGAGGTGCAGGTGGAAGCCATGGGGAGACCACGGCTTCCCAAATGAAAAGGCAAAGCTTCAGAGGTATCTCTTTTACCCTTTTGTTTCCCCCTTTCTTTCTGCCTGGAAAATTTACACATTATCTACAGATATAGCAGTCATCTTGCACACTGAAAAACAAAAACACATTAAGACCATGAGTCAAGAAGAGCAAAAGACACTAGCCACTTATACTTGGATTTCTTGTTACAGAAAAAAAAAAAAGTAAATTTCTTATTTAAGTCATGGTTTTTAAAGTTTTCTGTGACTTGCAGTTAATCCCTTTCCCAACTGATATCCTACTTTATAGGAAGCCTAAAAGGAAAGAAAAAGAGATGACAGCAGAGAAGGAATAACAGAAGATAATTCTCTGAACAGATGAAAAAATTGAAACTTCAAGTAAAAAGTGCCTACCTAGAAGGTGCCATGCAAGAACAAAACTGTTTTTAAAGACGCACACAAATAAGTTCTGATAAAATTGGTGAACTCAAAAATAAAGAGAAAAATCCTACAAGCTTCCAGAAAGGATTTTACATCTAGAATTTAGTTAACACCATTTAAAGCTACCATTTGAAGCCATCATTCAAGTGGGAGAAGAATTAATTTTTGAATATGCAAACACTCAAAAATTATCTACATACCATCATATTTAGGGGAATGCTTTTAATTCCAGAAAAATAACTCAAGAAAATTGATTTTGACCCCATGGACTGTAGCCCACTAGGCTCCTCTGTCCATGGGATTTTCCAGGCAAGAGTACTGCAATGGGTTGCCATTTCCTCCTCCAGGGGATCTTCCTGACCCAGGGGTCAAACTCACAACTCCTGCATCTCCTGCATTGCAACCAATTCTCTACCACTGAGCCGTCAGAGAAGCCCCAACAAATAATTAGTTGAGTTTAAATACACAGGTAATAAGGTGGTTTTAAAATGTGGCTACTGTTGAGAAAGATTCCTAAAATATAAGAAGCACACTATTTCTAAAAGGAAAACATGTAACATCCTGGAACTAAAATTCCAAGTGATTTCAATGCATTCTAGAGGAGAAGAAACGGGAGGAGAGAGAAATCAAAACATACCAAAGATCTTGCCCTGTTAAGATGCAAGATTTTAGAAATTAATTATTGAAGAACCTCTAGAAAGGAAAGCAGCCCGCTGCCAACACTCTGATCCTAGTCCAGTGAGACCATTTTAGATATCTGTCCAGGAGAAACTGAACTGAGAAGAATTAACTTCCTAAGGTGACAGAACTGGGAATGATGGATCCTGCTTTCCAGCCAGTCTGCCAAAGCCAGCACTCAACCACTCTCCTAAACCACCTCCAGTCAAAGCTAGGACACTCAACCACTCTCCTAAACCACCTCCACTGCCTGTAGACTCCATTTTCCATTTCGCCAGAACACAGTGTCAGTTGTGAATACATAACCTGGAGGAA
Organism: Oreotragus oreotragus; assembly: GCA_006410675.1. Taxonomy (NCBI): domain Eukaryota; kingdom Metazoa; phylum Chordata; class Mammalia; order Artiodactyla; family Bovidae; genus Oreotragus; species Oreotragus oreotragus. The sequence goes on along the minus strand of SJYX01010814.1, from coordinate 173,570 downwards.
TATACACCAGCCTTTCTTGGAGTGGGAATTATAGAGAATTGGTTTTTTTTTGATCTGACAAATTGGAGGATCCAGGCAGCCCTGGGAGGGGATTTCTATGCAGCAGCAGCTGCTGACTGGCATACTGGCCCAGATATTGCTGCACACGCCCTGCTTTTTAGCCAGAGCTAAAGCTGCCCTCTGAACCTCACGTCTTAGGCTGGGCTCCCTAGACCCAGAACCTGAGGCAGAGACTCCTGTTTAAGTGACTGAGTGGAAGAGTGCTGTCAGGATTAGGGATGTGAGGAAAGCAGGCCAGGAACAAGGGAACAAAGCCAGACAAGGATGTTGCCTCAGCTGAAGACCGATGGCCCCGCCGGGGAAGCTCTGGAGGACGAACCGCAGCACACAGCTCATCCTGCTTCACGGTGAGGAAACAAAGGGGCGGGGCGGGGCGGGGGCGGGTGTCGCCCTGTCCTGGACTGGTCAGCTCCCATCTGGCCCAGGACAGTTCTCCAGAGGAGTCACGGCAGGGGACGGATGCACAGATGTGCTAGGTAAAAGGCCGCTGCAGGGTGTCAGCAGCAGTCGCCATATCATTTCTACTAAACACAGGGGAATAAAAATTAGATGACAGAGCTAATAGTTTCAAGGAACACAGGACACTGTATTTCTTTGTGGAAGTAAGAATAGGGCAAGAAGTTTAGAATGCAAACAAGTGCAAACTCTGAGCCTGCATTACTTATGTGACCTGCCCAGGCCCTATAAATACTCACATTCATACCCTGGATTCACTCCTCAGACTCAGCCTGTGCTTGCCCCAGACTCTTCAGGGGACTGAATGCCCAATGTTGCCTGGACAGGAGCAGGATGGTGGTCTTAAGGGCTACTAAATATTACACTGAAATTATGTGGAATCAGTTTAGGGATAACAAGAAATGTCCAAAATAAAAGGATCCAGAGAAACATATCTCTATGTCATCAATGAGCAAGCCTGTCACATCACAGGCAGAGGGTATTATTGTGAAAGCCAACATGTAGGTCACTCTTATAATGACATAAGTGAGTCAGTGATAAATCAACAAGAGTAAATTGGAAAATATTGATAAAAATACATTTGTAAAGCAAGGATTTTTAAAGTTAAAAATATTGCCTCATAATTTGAAAAATTACTGCAATTTTTGCTATTTGATCAACAACATGATTTTAAAAATAAAAATTAAGACATGTGGGCCTGTACAATATCAGAGTTTACTTACCTCAGAACTGGGCAGCCCTGAATCACTATCGTCTAAGTCCTTCAAAAGTTCAACCAGCTTTTCCTTTTCTCTGTCAATCATAACCACTGGTTTTCCCGAATTCTTGGCCAACTACAGAATGTATCAAAAGAAAATATTCAATACTCAAAGCAACTCATAATTCAGGAAAAATTAAAATGGAATCCGAGGCTTCTACAATACAGATTCACTAAGGTAAAATTTGTTATATTAAGCATTTTCATTTGCTGGGTAATTTTATTTTATTCTAAATTTTGGTAGAGCTCCATTCTCCAAGCAAAGATATTCAACCATCTCAACAAACATTTTATATAAAAAATAAAACATGGGCAGTTTGCAAACCTCTCTTTATATTAAATGTATCAAATGCAACATACTTGCTGAGACATTTGGGAGGAATCTTACCACTTTCTATGTGACATATATCCACTAAATGAAAATGCTTTTAAGTTTCAAGGCTGTCACATCAGGAGTTGAAATAGGATTCAGTTGCTATTGATAAAAGGAAAAAAGAGAAATCTATGGTGCAGCTGCTATCTGTGTCAGCAAGAACTTGGATATGGGGAAAACCCTGCTGCTCTTGGAAAATTATACATTAAGTCAACCAACAATGAGCCAGTGCAAAAAGAACAAGTTGGAGAAGGTTTCTTTCAGATCATAGGAACATGGAGCACATAAAAGTAGAGAGTCCCAGAGGCCAGGCCTGGCAGTGGCAGGCTGAACCATGAATCCAGTCTGCCTGGAAAAGACGTGCTAATTGTGGAAAACATCAGCTTGAACTATGAATTACTTAACTCTCTCCTCTTAAAACGTCACACTTATCAATGTAGCTTTCTAGTGACTTAACTGCCTGAGTGGCTCGCCATGAACCTTCTGTTCACCATACTTTTATTTCTTGCAGTAAACTATTTCACATTCTGGTCGAATACAGGAGTCCTTGTGCCCTTGGTTAGTCTAAGTCTGCCTTGAGGACAAACCAAGTCAGACTGCACGGACTTTAAAACCAAGTTAAGCCTCTATATTAGTGAGCTAATCAAAGCAGGAGACAAATAACAGGCTGCTCCAGGAGCTGAGAGAGGAGAGGCAGGGCCAGCAGGCAGGCAACCAGTTGACCTCTCCACCTCTGCCAAGAGCATTTTCCACTCAAATTTCTAAATGCACCAACTATAAAATCAATCTCATTACTTTAAATAAAACCAATTTTACTAATATGCAACTTAAAATCTGGGAAACAGTATATAAAACTATTATTTAAATAAATGTTTTTCAAATTGCAGGAACCAGATTCATTTCTGGGCAATGAAACAAATGTATTAAGTTGCAGCTAGCATTTTTTAAGAGGGTAGGATGAGACAGAATAGGCTAGGATGGAGTAGAAAACTGTGAAATTAAGCATTGGTTCATAAAATTTCTCTTTCAGTTATATAAAGTGCTTCAATTACATATACATGTATCATGGTCAAAAAAAAATTTAAAGACAATGAACACAGTTATCTCCATTTTTGCAGCTCATTTAGTCCCACATTCTGGCTTCTAAATTCCTAGGTACATACCTCAATGTTTCGCTTAATAAAATCCTGGCTGTGTTTACCCCTGAGCTCAGTCTTTTCTGTATTTGAGAAAGGTTTATTGTCTTCTTTGATCATTGACTCATTTCTTTCCACATCATAGGTAAAATCTAATAATAAAAAGGTTCAAAGTTTTTTCAGAATTATAATTGTCCATTATGCCAGAATTTACCTTAAGCATATACTGAAACATATAAGAAATAAACACACGTAGAAAAGGTCCTGAATTTCAGACCAGACACTTAAGACACACAAACATTTACTCTTAAAAGGTAAGCGTGCTGCCATAGTTCGCAGTGAGTCCTCAGAGACCTTTTGTTATTCGTTGTCATGCATCACGCTTCTTGCTGTTGACTCCTTTGGAATCATGGGAGATAGGGAAAGAATGTCAAGTGATACACATGAAGGAGGAATCGCTGATGTCATGAGAATTTTAACATATAGTTTATTTTAGCATTTATATGACAGAAAACTTACTTTAAAGACTAGAATCATTACCTGCTACTCACTGATTCGCTGTTTTCTTCTCAGAACAATAAGCTGCTTGTTGAAACCTGTTTTTTAAGCCAAGTCGGGGCCTAAGTGTTCTGGATGCCCCACATCCTATCTGCACAAACCCCTAAAGCCCATCTCAGTTTGTCAGTTTTTCTCAACCTTTGAAGAGCTTTGCATCGACGTCAGTTGTTCAGACCCTGAGTGCTCAAGACAAGAGCAAGAAAAATACTTGTGGCCTCTTATCCCCTTTATAAGATGTCTTGTTTTCACCGTAGTCACATTTAAAGCATTTTTTAAAAGACCATGTGAATCCTTCATTAAAGCTCTAAAAATATACATTAAAAAGTCTTCCTAAATGAAAAATAGAGTTCACCTTACAAAACAGGATAAACTGCCATATTAAAGTTCTACAGAAAAAAAAAAACACTAGCCAGTAGCTCAACGCAGACAGGCTTACTTAAAAGTTATCTTTGTTTTATAAGAGAGGTAACCTCAACAAAAAGGATTAAGGGAGCTAGTCAACTGGTGTTTTTGTGGTTCATCAGCAAAGATTCAGTACAAATTTAATAATTAAAGAATAAATTTTGATAACACTAGTTAGAAAGACCAAGAAAAAGCATGAGATCTCTGGATTTAATTTCTTTTCAGACTAAAATAAATTTGAGTTAAAAAAAAAAAAAACAAAGTTTTACTTAAATTTAAGTTACACATTTCTAGGCAAAAAAAAAAAAAAATCTATGCTTTATAAACTGAGTTTCATTCTTTAATCAATCCGGTGTCTCAGATGGTAAAGAATCTGCCTGCAATGTGAGAGACCTGGGTTCGATCCCTGGGTCAGGAAGATCCCCTGGAGAAGGAAATGCCAACCCACTCTAGTATTCTTGCCTGGAAAACCCCAGTGACAGAGGAGCCTGGAGGCAGTCCATGGGGTCGTATAGAGTTGGACATGACTGAGCGACTTACAAACACCAATAGTTAAAGTATGAGTTATTTTTTTGGTGAGTGGTCTTCTTAGATATAAAACACATAACTCTTTCCCATACACCAAGTTGTATATTGTCTTTTTAACTGAAATTTGAAGTTTATTCATTCAGCTGAAGTTTCATATTCTCTTAAACAACACATTAAAATAAATCAAATTAAATGCATCTTTGTCTACATTTATAATAGTTTCTTTAAAATACACTTTTAATACATTGTAGGAAAAAATCTTAGATAGCCTGGTAGAAACTATCTGCCTAGAAATGTCCTCTTCTCCTCTCCATCCTGGGAGTTATCCAGGGTAGAAGCTGCCATGTCCCGGTAGTGACCCCAACTCTTGCTGGGTTGGATGAATTGGTTGGACAAAGGGTGGGCACCTAACCCAAGACAGATCAGTTGGTCTCTTCTCTAGGATTATGGAATTGAATCACCCTCACAATGACTAGCGAAAGGATATGATCTTAAGAATCAAAAAAGCTATCTACCAGGAGGATTCTTTCCATAAATTTTCTTTTTCACTTAAACTAGATTTCCATTACTAGCAGCCAGATTTAACTGTTTATTACACAAAATTTCAAAAGTCCAAAAGACAACTATTATAACGAACCCTCAACAACTAACTTCAATAATAATGAACTCATGACCAATCCTGTTTCATCTAGAACCTCACCTACTTCCCCCTCACCACTGAATTAAATCACATCAAATCATTTCATCTGTGAATATTTGTATATATAGCTAGTATCTTCTTGTGACAATATATAAAATCACATACCTTGTTTGACATTCTGTATATGTTTTTCATAGTTTTCTGGTGGAACTTGAGTGTGAAACACCGAGAAAAACGTATCTTCATGCTTGTTACAGGAAGGATCTAGTGATTTAAAAATCATTTGTTCAATATCATATGTTAACATATATATATGGAATCTAGAAAGACGGTACTGATGAATCTATTTGTAGGGCAGCAATGGAGACGCAGATATACAGAATAGACTTATGGACATGGGGCAGGGGTGGTGGGAGAAGAAGGTGGGACAAATGGAGAGAGTAACATGGAAATATACACACTGCCATATGTAAGACAGAAAGCCCGTGGGAATTTGCTGTATGACTCAGGGAACTCAAACTGGGGCTCTGTAACAACCTAGAGGGGTGGGATGGGNCATGGAAATATACACACTGCCATATGTAAGACAGAAAGCCCGTGGGAATTTGCTGTATGACTCAGGGAACTCAAACTGGGGCTCTGTAACAACCTAGAGGGGTGGGATGGGGTGGGAGGTTAGACGGAGGATCAAGAGGAAGGGAACCTATGGCTGGTTCATGCTATTATATGGCAGAAACAAACATATTATTGTAAAGCAATTACCTTTCAATTAAAAATAAATGAATTTTTAAAAAATCATTTGTTCAATACATACAAAATAAATAAGGAATTATTTATGTGGACAGTTTGTTTTTAAAAAACAGATAAGATCTAATAATGTTCTCTGCAATATTCCTCAATTTCCTCTACATGTTTCTTAAGACAATGTCACTTTCAGATAGAAATGATAATCATCTTTGTATACATGAGCCACTGAAACCGAGAAATCAAAGCCAGTCAACAGTTCCCCTAGAACTTCTGTGCAAGAAGTATGCACCAGGGTGTGCTAAAATATTACCTATATATAATATACCCAAATTCTAACATTCTTAAAACAGAGAATATGCACATTGAATAACTTTGTGTTTCTAGTCCTTATTTTAGATCCACAAGGTAAGAGTTCAGATATATGATCCATCATTAAAATAACAGAATGTGTTTGAGATAAAACTGGAGAGATACTTGGCAGTTAGCTTTCTTTTTTGATTCTCTTGGGATACTACACATAAAAAATTAAGAAACTGTGTTTAACCCTTTTTGTTTAATTTAATTTGTCTTATGTTCTATCAAGCTGATTTAGACACCATATATTTACAAGAAACAGCTAACATAAATAAATATCACTTTGCCTTAACATGAAAGAATCTGCCAGTCTATGGCACAGAAATGCTTTTGCTTAAGAAAACATGACATGTCTTGAAGATATTAGAGGATTCACCACTTACCCCTGAAACAAACCTGATTTGAGCACCTGCTTGGAGATGATATGGGTAAGATAAATTCACCATGACACAAATACCAACAAATTCAAAACATACAACTTCTTATAGTAAAAACAAATCCATCAATTCAAATTCCCTGATTTGGAATTCATAGTAATATAGTGTCGCATCACCAGGACTGACAGTACAACCGCAATCCTTGTCCAGTGTTTAATGAGTTAATCTAGCAAATTAGTGGTATAAGCCTTACAAGAAGACAGGTAAGCTACTTAGCAGGCAAAAAGTTTTGAAGTTCTCTTCAAACTTTAATTTTTTTGCAACCATTGTTACTAGGGCTCTTGAATATTCATTGAAGCATACAGCAAGTCAGCAGTTTGGCAACATTCTGGTATTGGTTTAAGTTGCATCATATACCCAAAATGGTAATATATTTTGATCACATTATTCCTCTTTAATAGCAGTTTCACTTAATTTTATTCTAAAGTACCTATACAGACTTAAAAATATGAAAACCTGAAAAAAAAAACCTATTATAGCAAGGTGACACTGAAGGTTTGAAACCAAGGAGTTCTTCTTAGCTGAAATCATTTATGTGACCCTACAGGTCTTCATGCATAGTCTCAGGATGTCATTGCCTCAGACAGGATGGGTACAGCTCGGGTTCAGCCCTAACACAGAGGTCTCAAAGTTTAGCCTTGAGTTTAAAAGACAACAGTTGTAAAAGGAAGACATTCAACTGCAGAAACGCAACTTCTTGAGAGGAAAAAAGCATTTTCTAAATTACAAAAGTCCTTCATTAGAAAGCTCTTCCTTATAGTAAAAAGCAAACCAAAAATTCTAATTCATGTAGAAAAAATGATGGGATTAGAAAATAATGATTTGATAAACACCATAATAATAACTGATTCAGGTAGAAATTAATGAATAACAGGATAACAGCCCCAAAGTAAACTCCCACAAGATAATTTATCCAGTGCAAAAAGAAAAATAGTAACTTTACAGTGGAGAAATCTAGCAGACACCACCTTAACCAAATGATCAAAGTTAACATCACCAGCAATGGAACAATTGACATCACACACTTCCTGTTGTGATTCATTGAGAATACAGTACCACTTCTGTGGGATTTCTGCCAAAAATACATAACCTGAACCCAATATGTGGAAACAAAAACAAACCCAAACTGAGCAACTGTCTACAAAATAACAGACCTATAGTCTTCAAAAATGCCAATGTCACAAAATACAAAGAATGACTAAAGAGACATAACAATTAAATGCAATGAAAGAGCTTGAATTTTCTTTTGGCACAAAGGATTTAAGTGGGACAACTGGTGAACCATGAATAAAGCCTTGATGGATCATAATATTGTATCAATACTAACTTCATGATTTGTGTGTGTGTCCGTCTGTAGAGAAGACGACAGAAGATGTGGTAAGATGCTAGTACATGGAAAATCTCAGTAAAGGGTATTTGCGAATTTTTCATACTTTTGAGACTTTCAGTCTGAAATTATATCAAAATTAGAGTTAATAGGCAGTTTTTCAAATGTCCTCACTACAAACATTTAGCTAAAGGGAAAAAAGAAATCTCCCTTCACAGATCAAGGGCTGAGCACAACTGGCCTCTTGAGAAATCTGTATGCAGGTCAGGAAGCAACAGTTAGAACTGGACATGGAACAACAGACTGGTTCCAAATAGGAAAAGGAGTACGTCAAGGCTGTATATTGTCACCCTGCTTATTTAACTTCTATGCAGNTCTGTCCATGGGATTCTCCAGGCAAGAATACTGGAGTGGGTTGCCATGCCCTCCTCCAGGGTATCTTCCCCACCCAGGCATGGAACAGTCTTTTGTCTTCTGCATTGGTAGGCAGGTTTTTTTTTACCACTAGCACCACCGGGGAGGCAATGGCACCCCACTCCAGTACTCTTGCCTGGAAAATCCTATGGACGGAGGAGCCTGGTAGGCTGCAGTCCATGGGGTCACGAAGAGTTGGACACGACTTCACTTTCACTTTCACTTTTCACTTTCATGCTTTGGAGAAGGAAATGGCAACCCACTCCAGTGTTCTTGCCTGGAGAATTCCAGGAACGGGGAGCCTGGTGGGCTGCCGTCTATGGGGTCGCACAGAGTCAGACACGACTGAAGCAACTTAGCAGCAGCACCACTACCGGGGAAGGCCCTAGGATAGATTAAAAGTTGCCAAATGCCAAAGGAATAAGAAGGATGTGGGACTAACTGCTGTGTCTGCTCTGCTTAGTCTCTCAGAAGTGTTTAACTCTTTGAGATCCCATAGACCGCAGGCCACCAGGCTCCTCTGTCCATGGGGATCCTCCAGGCAAGAATACTGGAGTAGACTGCCATGCCCACCCATAATTGGACTGCAGAGTTCCATAACGCTGTGAAAAACCATCTTATTTTAAAAGGGTGCATCACTTGATGGTAGTAGTACAACATAGTGAAAGTCGCTCATTCATGTCCGACTCTTTGCAACCCATATATAGGCCATGGAATCCTCTCAGCCATAATACTGGAGTGGGTAGCCTTCCCTTCTCCAGGGGATCTTCCCTACCCAGGGCTCCCACATTGCAGGCAGATTCTTTACCAGCTGAGCCACAAATTGTATGTGAATAATATCTCAACAAGCTTTTAAACAAAATAAGTATCTGGAGTGGTAATGTTGCACAATGATGTGAACATACTAAATGCCACTGAACTATATAGCTAAAATGGTAACTTTTATGATTGCAGCCATGAAATTAAAAGATGCCTACTCCTTGGAAGAAAAGTTATGACCAACCTAGATAGCATATTCAAAAGCAGAGACATTACTTTGCCAACAAAGGTCTGTCTAGTCAAAGCTATGGTTTTTCCATTGGTCATGTATGGATGTGAGAGTTGGACTGTGAAGAAGG
>SJYX01010814.1:148462-164025 GCA_006410675.1 Oreotragus oreotragus | reverse complement strand
CCAGTCCATTCTGAAGGAGATCAACCCTGGGATTTCTTTGGAAGGAATGATGCTAAAGCTGAAACTCCAGTACTTTGGCCACCTCATGCGAAGAGTTGACTCATTGGAAAAGACTCTGATGCTGGGAGGGATTGGGGGCAGGAGGAGAAGGGGATGACCGAGGATGAGATGGCTAGATGGCATCACGGACTCGATGGACGTGAGTCTGACTGAACTCTGGGACATGGTGATGAACAGGGAGGCCTGGCGCGCTGCGATTCATGGGGTCACAAAGAGTCAGACACGACTGAGCGATTGAACTGAACTGAATTTTTTTATTGAATGAAAGATTCATTAAATTATATAGTGTTTTACAATTTTCAAAAGTTTTGAGCACAATTTTTAATACAAGTCTTGAAAGAGGAAGATTGGAGGGTTGATTTAAGTTGCTTCCTGTCACCTAGGGAAGAAAGCCCATCCCAGACAATGGGAAAGATCTAGAAGAGCATCACTGGGATTAGTTTAGAGTAGACACAAGTGACTCACAAGTGAGACTGCTCCCTGGAACTCACCCTTTTGGAGGTGAAATCCTGGCGTTAGACTGAGATCATCAAAGAAAATGGGGAAACCAGAGCACAGGGGGCTCTGCCTCACTGAGCACCTGGAATTCTAGGAGACTCCACTCACAGTGCTCCACACCTACTCCTGATGCTCCAAAGCACCAGTGGCAGTGTGGCATGTTTTGAGGGAGACAGGGGATGATATTTTCACCCTTTCTTTCTCCCTGTCTCTTTTTCACTCGCTCCCCTACTCCTAATACACACACAGAAACATATGACATACAATTGCATGGCTGGCCTGGAGCATGGACGAGAACCAGGAGTGCTTGCTTTCCCCTAGGAATTAGAAACAGACCCCTTCCCAGCGCACATCATGACACCAGCCAAAAATGCACACAGCCAGGGACTTCCTTGGTGGTCCAGTGGCTGGGGCTGCACGCCCCCAATGCAGGGAGCCTGGGTTCAATCCCCAGTCGGGGAGCTGGATCCCACATGCTGCAACTAAGACTTGGCACAGTCAAATAAATAAAATTAAATAAATAAAAACAAAATTTTTTTTAGTGCACATATCCAAATGTCCCATGCAATTAAGAACCACCCTGTTAGACTACAGAGAAAAGTTCAATAAACTCAAAATATCAAAACAATACCCACAGTATTACAGATTTCTATATTGGCTTTTAAAGCAGAGGGCTTATAAAAGATTCTGGAGAGCAAAGGGAAAGCATCATTTTCTAATTAACTATAAGGTCAATGAGGAAATAAGAGTACAGTAACAACATGCAGAGAATAACGATAACAACACGTAAGAAAGAATGCAGTGTAGAGCTAAGTCTCTATTCAGAAACAAATTAATAGCAATGACGCCTTTATCACGTTGCTGTGGACTGAACTGTATGCCCCCAAAATTCATATGTTGAAGCCCTAACCCCTGGTGTGGCTGTACTTTAAGGAGATAATTAAAGTTAAATGAGATTATTAGGTAGGGTTCTAATCCAGTAGAACCGGTGTCCTTACAAGAAGAGGAAGAGGAACCAGGGGTATCTCCACCCCCACCTCTTCTCCCCCGAGAAAAGGCCATGTGAGGACGCAGTGAGAAGGTGGCCGTCTGTAAGCCAGGAAGAGTGCTCACCAAAAATGAGTTTCCCAGTACCTTGACTTTACATGTATAGTCTCCAAAACTGTAAGAAAATAAACTTCTGCTCTTTAAGCCAATCAGTCTGCGGTATTTTTTTAATGGCAGCCCTAGTAGACACAGATTTTAAGAGAAAATAAAAAGAACTTAACTAATTTAAATGAAGAAACTAATTTAACTGAAGAGAAAATAACAAAACAAGTTCAAGAAAAGAAATAATCATGATAATTGCTAGAATTAACAAAGAAATTCAAAATTGATTTACAAAAGTATAGAAAGACAAACCCTCAAGTATAATTTTAAAAAGAGAAAACACTCACTGCTATCAAAGCAGCATGGTACTGGAAAAAGCGCAGCCAGCCACAAAGACCACAGCAACAGAACAGAGGGTTCAGAAACAGACCCAGAAAAACATGCTCCACTTATCTTTATTTATTTATTTATTCAGTGACCGTCTCCTTTACATCCATTATTTTGCTGAACATTCATAGCATTACCACAATACAGAGTAGCATTATTTCCACTTGCAGATGAGGTAAATCAGGCTCAGAGAGGCAAAGTAATTTACCCAGAGTCATACAGATAAACGGAGCTTCATTTTTCTGGCTTAATAGTCCTGCTTGAGAACTATTCTGACCCTAGCATTATTCTGAGCCTCTAACTGTGATTTGTTGTTCAGTCGCTCAGTCTTGCCTGACTCTTTGCGACCCCATGGACTGCAGCACGCTAGGCTTCCGGGTCCATCACCAACTCCTGGAGCTTGCGCAAACTCATGTCCATTGGTCAGTGACGCCATCCAACCATTTCGTCCTCTGTTGTACCATTCTCCTCCTGCCTTCAATCTTTCCCAGCATCAATGTCTTTTCTAATGAGTAGGTTCTTCACATCAGGTGGCCAAAGTATTGGAGCTTCAGCCTCAGCATCAGTCCTTCCAATGAATATTCTGAGTAGATTTCCTTTAGGATTGACTGGTTGGATCTCTTCGCAGTCCAAGAGACTCTCAAGAGTCTTCTCCAACACCACAGTTTGAAAACATCAGTTCTTCAGCGCTGAGTTTTCTTCACAGTCCAACTCTCACAGCCATACATGACTACTGGAAAAACCACAGCTTTGACTAGACAGACCTTTGTTGGCAAAGTAATGCCTGCTTTTTATTTTATTTTTTAAATGTATTTATTTTAATCGGAGGCTAATTACTTTACAATATCACAGCAATTTTTGCCATACTTTGATATGAATCAGCCATGAGTGTACATGTGTTCCCCATCCTGAACCCCCCTCCCACCTCTTCCCCGTCCCATCCCTCTGGGTCATCCCAGTGCACCAGCCCTGAGCACCGGTTTCATGCATCAAACCTGGACTGGCAATCTGTTTCACATATGATAATATACGTGTTTCAGCACTGTTCTCTCAGATCATCCCACCCTTGCCTTCTCCCACAGAGTCCAAAACACTGTTCTATACATCTGTGTCTCTTTTGCTGTCTCACATATAGGGTCATCCTTTCAACTTATCTTTAATAAAAGAGCAAGACTTCCGAATAGAGAGAGGATAATCTCTTTAACAAATGATGCTGGAACAATTGGATGTTCACATGCAAAAAAAAAGAAGCCAGACACAGACCTTACATTTTTCACAAAAATGAAATCAAACTGGACTATAACCCAAATGTAAAATGCAAAACTATAAAAATAGGATAAAAATCTATGTGAATTTCAGTTTAGTGATGAGTTTTTATAAACAACACCACAAGTATGATCCATGAAAGTAAAAATTGATAATTTAAACTTTATTAATATTAAAATAACTTCTGCCCTGCAGAAAAGACAAACCACAGGCTGAAAGAAAATACTTGCAAAACACATATCACATACCAAAATAGGCAAAGAACTCTGAAAACTCAATCATAAGAAAACAAACAATCCAATTTTTTTAATTGGGCAAAAGATCTGAACAGACAACTCACTAAAGAAAATATAGATATGGCAAATAAGCACCTGAAAAGATGCTGAGCATCGTTTGCCATTACAGAAATATAAATGCAAATTAAAACAACAATGAGATACCAATAAACACCTACTAGAATGGATAAAATCCAAAAACCTGACAATACCATTTGCTGGCAAGGATGCAAAACAATAGGAACTTTCATTTTTGTTGGTGGGAATGCAAAATGGTACAGTCAGTACGGAAGACAGGCAGTTTCTTTCAAAGCTAGATATTTATCATATGATTTAACAGTCCTGCTCCTAGATATTTAACCCACAAAATGGAAATTTTATGTCTACACAAAAACCTGCACATGAATGTTTAAGAAGCTTTATTTATAATCATCAAAAACTAGACACTATCAAGATATCATTCAATAGATGAAAAGAAAAACAGTGATATTGTCCATAGAATGAAATGCTACTTAGTGACAAAAAGAAATTAGCTATCAAATCACAAAAAGATATGGATTAATCTTAACTGTATACTGCTAAATTAAAGAATCCAATCTGAAAAGGCTACTTGCAGAATGATTCTAACTTTACAATACTTGGAAAAGGTAAAACTAGAAAGACAGTAAAAAAAGATCAGTGGTGGCTAGGGGTTTGGAGGAAGATGGGAGGGTTGAATGGGGATTCACCCAGGGGATCTTTAAGGGTGGTAAACCTATTCTGTATGATACCATAATAGTGATTACATGACACTACGCATTCTTGGAAACCTGTAGTTTCATAGCACAGAGAGTGAACCTTAATGTATGCAAACTATCAAAAGATTATTAAAGATGTAATAAAATCCCAGGACAAAATACAGAATCTGGTAAAAAAAAAAAAAAAAAAATCTGTGTTACTGATGTACAAATTAATTTCACTGAAGAGGATGGAGGGAAGAATGCTCATTTTAAGTAAACTGGAAATGAATACAGTCTGCAAGACAGAGGCAATAGAAATTGCATGTGAGCTTTTTACTCCAGTTGATTAGGTTATGTCCTCAAAATTTCTGATATCACCACACATGTACAGTAGAATTGAACAATTAACTAAATAGATGGCCAATGGTAAGAACCAGGTTTTTCACTGTTAGAATGTGTGTTACACATGAGCAAGAGGAAAAGTCAAAAATGATGCATGTGGTAATAAAGTCAGAAACATCAGTATGAACCTATATTTAGCTTAATAGAGAGAGAGAGATGGTTACACATAGAAATATTTACAGATATGTGTATAACAGGTTAGCATACACACAAATACTTTCTCAGAAGCAACAACTCCCCAGTAGCAACAAGTTGATCAAGCATCCAGGTCTGGTTTCTAGTATCATTCTCCAACAGGAGGAACCAGGGCTTCTTGGAGAAACAGCTGATTTTCTAGGACTTTTGTAGGAAATATAGAAGACGAATCTGAAGCATCTTATAGTGGCAGAAAGTAAGGGAGTGCACACAACAACAACAAAACTCACAATGGAGGAAATATGACAAAGGGGCACAAAGTCAACTGAACGAGCTCTCAAAGGCCAAAGGTGGGAAACATCTGAGCAATAAAACAAAGTGGTATTGGATTATAATCCAAAGTATAAAACAAATATCCACATCTATGGTGCTATAAATACATGGGGAGACTAGATGAATGGGAGAATGAATCTGTATTCCCACACTGAATAATTCACAATAATTTATGTAAAGTCTCTGCCATCAAAGAAGTGACACATAACATCTGCACTCCTTAAGTATGAGATGTGCATAGTCACTTTCTTCCAAAGAAGAAAGTATGGAAAACGGGAAATATTGGGAAATTTTACATTAAAGAAATCTGGCAAATATCAATACTCCTTTAGCCAGGTTACCAAAGTTAATATCAACAGTGATGTTATACTGGTAAAATAATGTGATGTGATGAAAATGGCACTTTAACTCTGTGGTCTTCCTCCCAAGAACATACAACACAAATATAATCATGTGAAAACCATGACATAAGTCACAACCGCTAGAAATACTACAAAATACCTGGCCAGTATTCCTCAGAACTGCCAAGGTCAACAAAACAAGGAAGCTTGAGAAAGTGCATACCCCAGAGTAGCTTAGGGAGACATGAGGACTAAATGCAAGGTGGTATTCTGAATGGGACCTTGGAATAGGAAAAGGACATCGGGTAAAAACTAAACATCTGAATAAAGTATGGTCTTTAGTTAATAATAACCAGAGATCAAATTGCCAACATCTGCTGGATTATTGAAAAAGCAAGAGTTCCAGAAAAACATCTATTTCTGCTTTATTGACCATGCCAAAGCCTTTGACTGTGTGGATCACAATAAACTGGGAAATTCTGAAAGAGATGGGAATACCAGACCACCTGACCTGCCTCTTGAGAAACCTATATGTAGGTCAGGAAGCAACAGTTAGAACTAGACATGGAACAACAGCCTGGTTCCAAATAGGAAAAGGAGTACGTCAAGGCTGTATATTGTCACCCTGCTTATTTAACTTATGTGCAGAGTACATCATGAGAAACGCTGGGCTGGAAGAAGCATAAGCTGGAATCAAGATTGCCAGGAGAACTATCAATAACCTCAGATATGCAGATGATACCACCATTATGGCAGAAAGTGAAGAGGAAAGAAAAAGCCTCTTGATGAAAGTGAAAGTGGAGAGTGAAAAAATTGGCTTAAAGCTCAACATTCAGAAAACAAAGATCATGGCATCTGGTCCCATCACTTCACGGCAAATAGATGGGGAAACAGTNGTTAGAACTGGACATGGAACAACAGACTGGTTCCAAATAGGAAAAGGAGTACGTCAAGGCTGTATATTGTCACCCTGCTTATTTAACTTATATGCAGAGTACATCATGAGAAACGCTGGTCTGGAAGAAGCACAAGCTGGAATCAAGATTGCCGGGAGAAATATCAGTCACCTCAGATATGCAGATGACACCGCCCTTATGGCAGAAAGTGAAGAGGAGCTAAAAACCCTCTCGATGAAAGTGAAAGACGAGAGTGAAAAAGTTGGCTTAAAACTCAATATTCAGAAAATGAAGATCATGACATCCAGTCCCATCACTTCATGCAAATAGATGGGGAAACAGTGGAAACTGTCAGACTTTATTTTTCTGGCTCCAACATTGCTGCAGATGGTGATTGCAGCCATAAAAATAAAAGATGCTTACTCTTGGAAGGAAAGTTATGACCAACCTAGATAGCATATTCAAAAGCAGAGACAGTACTTTGCCAACAAAGGTCCGCCTAGTCAAGGCTATGGTTTTTCCTGTGGTCATGTATGGATATGAGAGTTGGACTGTTAAGAAGGCTGAGTGCCGAAGAATTGATGCTTTTGAACTGTGGTGTTGGAGAAGACTCTTGAGAGTCCCTTGGACTGCAAGGAGATCCAACCAGTCCATTCTGAAGGAGATCGGCCCTGGGATTTGTTTGGAAGAAATAATACTAAAGCTGAAACTGCAGTACTTTGGCCACCTCATGCAAAGAGTTGACTCATTGGAAAAGACTCTGATGCTGGGAGGGATTGGGGGCAGGAGGGGAAGGGGACGACAGAGGATGAGATGGCTGGATGGCATCACCGACTAGATGGACGTGAGTCTGAGTGAACTCTGGGAGTTGGTGATGGACAGGGAGGCCTGGCGTGCTGCGATTCATGGGGTCGCAAAGAGTCGGACACGACTGAGCGACTGGACTGAACTGAACTGAAACGACTAACACTTGTGCTTCACACCACTTTCATACTTCAAAGAAACCTCTCATTTTTTCAAAGTAGTTATTTCCAATTTCATTTGGAAATGAAACATTAATTTATATCCTGGGAAAGACTGACTGACCAGAAAATATCATAATTATGGAAAGGAAAACAGGAGTAACAGATGATTCAAGAAAAATGTGGATTTAGAGAATACATGGATATAAAAACTACAGAGAAGCGAAATGGCCCATCAGACTTCAATCTTTTTTTTTTTTAATCTTACTTTAATTTTATCTTTTGGGAAAAAACAAAATCTCTCTTAAGGATCTGATACAATCTCCAATGATTTTATATCAATTTGCTTATGACTTCTATATGACATAGAACAATGATTATGAGCTATGACTTTGGGGTTCAGACAGATCTGAATTTGAATCTCAGCTTTAGTGCTGAGTAACTGTCTTATATTGGGAAAGATATGGTTCTCAATTTACTAGTCTAAAAAATTGACCTGACTAAGCCCACTACCTGTCTCACACGATTTTTGTGTGTACTAAATAAAATAATGCTTCTATGTACTTAGTATGATGTCTGCTCATAGTGTTAAGTAAAGTTCAGCTGTGGTTGATGAAATTATTCTGATGACAATGATTATCCAAACTGATAAAGTTAAGAATTCCTACTCTAAATATTTTTTGGGTAGTTGCTGAGGATCATGCTTTTGATTGAAATTATTAAATACCATGTCATTACTTTTTGATTGGTGAGAAATTTTCAGAAATTATAACTTCCTAATGCAGGATTTAAAGAAATTGTATGAGAAGAATAAGAATTCTTCACTAAAACAAAATTATAGCAACATTGGAGAGTATTCTCTTTGTAAATCATTTTAATTTTTCATCTTATAAACTTTAATGTTCTAGACAATAATTTTCAGGGAAGGTGAGGTCGCTCAGTCGTGTCCGACTCTTTGCGACCCCGTGGACTGTAGCCTACCAGGCTCCTCCGTCCATGGGATTCTTCAGGCAAGAATACTGGAGTGGGTTGCCATTTCCTTCTCCAGGGGATCTTCCCGACCCAGGGATCAAACCCAGGTCTCCCGCATTGGAGGCAGACGCTTTAACCTCTGAGCCACCAGGGAAGTCTTCAATATTTCCAGTTTGGGTTCTGAAGATTTTAACCTGATGTATAAGATGACTAATGTCAATAAAAGATGGTATTTGACAAAGTGTCTTTATTGAAAGAAGTTTTTTGGAATTACTGAAAGAAGTTTCCAAAGAGAGTATTAGACTTAAGTAGATATGTAAGATTTCATGATCAAAAAAGAAGGGGCATTTGAGTTGTGAACAGGTCTATAGAAGTGAGATGGTGATTGCATCTGAAGGAGATAAGCAGATCAATTTGATTGGATTAGACACAGATGTAGGCTCTGCATGGTCCCCCTGCTAATCCAGTGCCTCTGCCATCTGTTTTGTTTATTGGAACATTGTTCTGTTGTTGTTCAGCTGTTAAGTCATGGCTTACTCTTTGTACCTCCATGGACTATAGCACGAGGTGCTCTTCTCTCCTTCACTATCTCCCAGAGTTTGCTCAAATTCGTGTCCATCAAGGCAGTGACGCTATCTAACCATTTCATCATTTGCCACCCCTTTCTCCTTTTGCCTTCAATCTTTCCCAGGATCCTTTACAGTGAGTCAGCTCTTAGCATCAGGTGGCCAAAGTATTGGAGCTTCCCAGCGTCAGTCTTTCCAGTGAGTATTCAGGGTTGAATATTGGAACATAGCCACAAAAAATAAAATAAAATACTCATGAGTGTCTCCCATGATAAAGTTCCTTCCACTGGAAGGAATTACTGGTGGCTTCCTCTTTCACTGAAAGTGCCCAATATTTATTACACCCCCTTCCCTCTCATCTCCTCCCCCTTTGTCTACCTAAATCTCACCTATTCACTCACTTAGCAATTCACTGGGGCGCTCCAGAGACTTTTTGACTCTTACTTTTGAATTTTAAATTCCCTTATAAACAAAAACCCCTTTTCCTATTGATTTTGTCTCAGTTTTCTGGAAGCTGTAAATGATTCTTGGCTTTTCTACATCAGTCTCAGAGTAATCGCTTTCTTTTCCCTTTGGAGCTTCTTAAAACAAGTCAGCATAATTGTGTCTACTTACCCCTTTAGCATAAAGCCTTCATTCTAGTCTTTAAAGCCACTCAATGATCTTGGAAATGTTTTCTTCACATTTTTTTTGTTCACTCTTTATTTTTAAAGCAAGTAAAGGCAAGCAGTCCAAGTATGTGATTTATTTTTATGAACAAGAAGACCCAGAGAAAAGAAAACTCTTTCTTCCTGAGAAGTAAAGGTCTAACTGACCATAACATTATTGCTTCAAATGTAATTCCTTAAAATATAAGGCTGTCTTTCTCAGGAGACAAGCACATTCAAAGCCAGCATTATTCCACTGAACCATGTCAGATGAACTGCATCTTTTTCTTTTCTCCAAGATCAATATAATACCATATACAAAAGGAAAATTATATCCATGTAGACAAAAAAAGGGCTTTTCAGAGGGAAAACTAAAACATTAGATGCTCTGTTTCTCCTTGTAAACATATATACTCTGTCTGGAAAGGGCCACACAGATCTTTGCAGTGGTTGCTTAAGATCATAGATGATGATGAGAGTCGGTTCCACTTTTCACAAGAAAAGAAAAATCACTGCTCAGGTACAGCTAAAGGTTTCCAGCACAGAAATTTACTGTTTCCCATAAGATAAGTAGCCAGATTTACAAAAGTGTAAGGGTGTTCACCACCACATTTCATTTTTTGAATAATAAATCCCAGAAGCAATCTAAAGATCCATTAATACAGAATTGATTAAGTAAACTATGGTCTGGTTAAATATTTGAATGCTGTGTAATCGTTTGACCAATGATGTATATCTACATCCTTAGACAGGGAAAGAACTATATGACACCTTGATTTAAAAGCAGATTTTGAAATAATACATAAAATTCACCTTATCTGAAATTGTGTGCTCCTGTATATGTATATGGGCTTCCCTTGTGGCTCAGCTGGTAAAGAATCTGTCTGTAATGTGGGAGACCTGGGTTCGATCCCTGGGTTGGGAAGATGACCTGGAGATGGGAAAGGCTACCCAACCCAGTATTCTGGCCTGGAGAATTCCATGGTCTGTACAGTCCATGAAGTCACAGTATATATATATATGTGCAGAGACACGCATAGAGAGATGGTCCTGCAAATGTCTAGATGCCTGATTTAGGAGTAATGTTTGCTTTCTTCATATAGTTTTGAACTTCCTCAAGGTTAAAATTACCGATTGCACATCCGTTATATGTGGAATCGGAAACGAAGTGATACAAATGAATTTACTTGCAGAACAGAAAGAGACTTACAGACTTAGAGAAGTGCTGCGATTCATGGGGTCGCAAAGAGTCGGACACGACTGAGTGACTGAACTGAACTGAACTGAATGTATCAATATCAGTTCATTAATTTTAACAACTGTACCATACTAATCTTAATAAAAGGGAAGCTGGTTGTGGGTATATGGAAAATCTCTGTACTTTCTTCATATTTTTCTATAAATCCAAAACTGCTAAAATTACAAATTAACTTTATGTAAACTCTAGATTAAAAAGAGGAACAAACACTTAACAAAATTAGATAAGAAATGGGGCATATAAACAATAAGAAGGAGAATTATCATTTTTAAACACTAATGGAAACTTTAAAATCTCAGTGACATGGACATATTGCCAAAATTGATTCCAGAAGACTGGTAAACTGAAATATAATAGTAAATATGAAAGACACTGAAAAGAGTCGGAGAATTGCCTCCAAGAAATTATTTGAACCAGATGGTTTTTTCCAGTGAAATCTCTCAAATTTTTAGGGAACAGAAAATCCCCATGTTATATCAACTGTTTCAAAGTATGGAAATAAATAGACAGCTAGCTCCATTCATTTTATGAAGTTAACATAGCCTAAAAAAGCATACACACAACCACTACTAACCCCACCACTACCTGCTACCCCATGACATACACACACATGGGCACACACACACATATACACACACAAACATACACACACAGAGAGAGCTAATCTCACTTATCAATATAGTTGTGAAAATTCTGAATAAATTCAACCATTCATACCTGGTACTAAATTAAAAGAATAATCCTCCATAACCAAGAAATTCATTGATCTAGTAACAAAAAGAGTAATTCAGTAACTAAATCTATTAATTTTGAAACATTAATTTGTCAAGAAGAAAATACTTTACAATAATTTAAATAGATATTGAAATACATTGCATAAATCTCAACACTTAAGTCTTTACAAAGTTCTCAGAATAGGAATAATTATTGAAAGGACAAAAAAACTTGTATTATTTCCAGGTGATTATAAACTAACAAAACTCAAAGCAAACAACTAAAGCTAATTAGGATAAATAAAATAATTATCACTGAGGGCCTGAGAAAATCAAACAGTAAGGCAGAGAGGGCAAATCTTCCTTTCCTTTACATCTTAGTTCCACTCAAGCCTTCAACCAACTGGATGAGGACCCCCCACAATCTGGAGAGTAATACACTCCACTCAGTCTACTAATTCAAATGCTAGTATCTTCCAGAAACACGCTCGCAGACACACCCAGAAATAATGTTTAAACAGACATCTGGGCATCTTGTGATCCAGTCAAGCTGACGCACACAATTAGCCATCACAGACACTGGGAGGTGATGAAACCATTCTCCAAGATAGAGAAAATATACAAAAGAAGGAATGGGATGTAAGGAGAGGGAGGGGAGAGAGAGCAGGGAATGATGAATCCAGTAAAAATGTTACTATCTGATGCGTGGTCAACTGTGTCAGATGCTACAGAGATATCAAATAGGATAAAAATCAGGAGTAAGTCACTAGATTTAGAAGTTAGGAGGACCACTGATAAAGTAGTTTCTGTAGCGTGATAAAAGAAAATACAGTTGGGAAGTAAATGGAAGTTGACCACGTAGCATCAGTAGGTGTAGACTATTCGCTCAAGAAATCTGACCTTAAGAAAGGAGGGAAACAGAGGGGTACCTGTTTGGGAGCAGCATGAAGAACCAACGGAGGAGGCTTCATACACGTGTTTAGTTGATTTGAGGCTTCCCTCATGGCTCAGCTGGTAAAAGAATCCACTTGCAAAACAGGAGACTTGGGTTCAATCCCTGAGTTGGGAAGATCCCCTGGAGAAAGGAAAGGCTACCCACTCTAGTATTCTGGCCTGGAGAATTCATGAACTATATAGTCCACGGGGTCGCAAAGAGTCAGACACGACTGAGTGACTTTCATTTAGTTGATTTGAGGGCTCTTTGATTCTGTTTCACGGTCAAAAGATTTAAATGTGGTTAACTGAAGGGAGGAGAAGGCAATGGCACCCCACTCCAGTACTCTTGCCTGGAGAATCCCATGGATGAAGGCGCCTGGTGGGCTGCAGTCCATGGGGTCGCTAACAGTCAGAAACGACTGAGCGACTTCACTTTCACTTTTCACTTTCATGCATTGGAGAAGGACATGGCAACCCACTCCAGTGTTCTTGCCTGGAGAATCCCAGGGACGGGGGAGCCTGGTGGGCTGCCGTCTATGGGGTCGCACAGAGTCGGACACGACTGAAGTGACAGCAGCAGCAGCAGCAGCAGCAACTGAAGGGAAGGACCCAGAGGAAATGACAGAGATGAAGGTGACAAGAGAGAAAAATTGATGGGTCAGGAGCCAGGGGCAGAGTGAAAGGCACAGGATGTTACTGACTTCGGCCTTGGAGATAAAGAGCACGCATCCTCATTTAAGTTAAGAGGGAAGAGGGTGGAGAAGCACAGTCAGAGTGCAGTTTAAAGGCAGAAAGTAAGAATGGACCCACCCAGCTGATCCATTTTCTCTGAACACTAAGACTGCCTGGGCTAAGGACTTGCAGAAGAGGACTGGAGGTTAAGCACCCAGTAATAATTCACAAGAGCCATATTGGAGAATATAAGAGAAACTACTAAGCTATACTGAGAATCCAGCAGAGGTTAAAAAACAAAAGACTCCTTAGCTATACCAGTCACCACAGGTATGTGATTTTCTCCCCCAGTCCTCTGCAAATCAGAGCAGAAAGAGAACACCAAATTTTCTTGGAATATTTCATCTTAATATCCGAGAGTAGAAGCAACAATTTCCTGAATTTCACAGAAAAGCATTTTAAAAGAGGTATTTGCAAATTCTGAGGAACCTAATTGATTAAAATGTCACTGTTTTGGGCTTACACAAACTTGTACATTTGGAGCTGGAAACACGTCACAAATGTGACAGAGGCAAAAAAGAATAACCTTTGTCCAAAACACCGGCAACAAACAATCCTATCGCTAGACATATTTGTCTCAGAGAGTAGTGAATTTTATCTCTATCCATCAGATAACTGCTACAAACTAAGGGAAAACTCCTAGTTCAGTGATTTCATATTTCTCTAGAAAAACTTTAAAGTGATCCTTCACAAATGTGGTAAGACAGACTTTTAAAATATTTCTGAGATGTCTAGAAAGTACAATACTGTGCCTTTCAACACCTCAGTATGGCTTATTATCTCATTTATAAAGCTAAAATATGGTTTTAAAAAATTAATTTAATGTGGTTTTTATCTTTCTGTTAGAGCCAAGTCCTCATTTGTGTTTAGCACCTATAAAAAACACACAAGTAACTTTTCTTTTTACTGTTGGTTATTTGTGATGTTAGAAAAGGACTGCAATGCATTTTATGTTTGGGGGGGCTGGAAAACAGGTTGGAAATTGCCATTCTGCCACTAGCCTGAAGTCCTTTGAGTTACTCTTAAGTAAGAAGTTAAGGAAATGACTGGGAAAAATAAAGAATACTCATTCTAAGATTTCTCCTTTAGTTTAAAGGGGAAAAATTAAAAGAATGGTAAATAGTAGGTCTGGATAATTGTAAATGTGTGTTTAAAGTTCAAGTCTAAATAAGCCTGGCTCTAAATTCTTCAAGAGGTACTCTTAAAGCACTATTTTAACTAGATGCCGCCACCTACTGGATAGTTTACAAGGGGTTGAGATTTCCTGGTAACAAAAAAATGACAGTGGAGAAAAAGAAAGCAAAAGAGTTCTTGTTTTCATAATAAGCTTTACAGGAACACTTTAAATTTAACGGCTATACATAGGTTTGATCAAAATAATTGCTTAAGTTTTAAATTTTTTACATTTTTAATTAAGAGGGGATAGTTGAAGTTCAGAGAATTATCTGGGAAAGAAACTACCCTCAGGATGGAACAGATATAAACAGTGTCACACCATTTCATGATATGAGACTATGTTGTAATAGCAGAAATATGAGACTGTCAAAATTAGTGTCATGTGGCCAAATCAGACTCTTGCTTTTCTGTTCATATCTTTCACATGTGCTAATAATACATTTCATAAACTGAAGATTCCAAAATAATTTATGTTATATAAAATGTTTCAAAATGTATAATTAGGCTAATAACATAATCTATAGTAAATGCTGATTTCCCAGGTGGCTCTAGTGGTAAAGAATTCTACTGATAATGCAGGAGATGTAAGAGACCTAGGTTCAATCCCCGGGTCAGGAAGATCCCCGGAGAAGGGAATGGCTACCCACTCCAGTATTCTTGCCTGGAGAACTCCATGGACAGAGGAGCCTGGTGGGCTACAGTCCATGGGGTCACAAAGAGTCAGACACTTAGCACATACTAAATGCCATTCTTTTGGGTTTTAAGGTTTTTAAAAATCAGATATGTGTGGCTACTGAATACATGTCTATGATGAAAAGAGCCAGCAAGAAGCTACAAAGACAGAAACATAGATCAATGAAACAAAATAGAAAGTCCAGAGATAAATCCACACACCTATGGACACCTTATCTTTGACAAAGGAGGCAAGAATATACAATGGAGAAAAGACAATCTCTTTAACAAGTGGTGCTGGGAAAACTGTAAACCACTTGTAAAAGAATGAAACTAGAACACTCCCTAACACCATACACAAAAATAAACTCAAAATGGATTAAAGATCTAAATGTAAGACAGAAACTATTAAACTTCTAGAGGAGAACATAGGCAAAACACTCTCCGACATAAATCACAGCAGGATCCTGTATGATCCACCTCCCAGAATATTGGAAATAAAAGCAAAAATAAACAAATGGGACCTAA
>SJYX01010814.1:127977-138589 GCA_006410675.1 Oreotragus oreotragus | reverse complement strand
TCAGCCCTGGGTGTTCACTGGAAGGACTGATGTTGAAGCTGAAACTCCAAAACTTTGGCCACCTGATGTGAAGAGCTGACTCATTTGAAAAGACCCTGATGCTGGGAAAGATTGAGGGCAGGCGGAGAAAGGGACCACAGAGGATGAAATGATTGGATGGCATCATGGACTCAATGGACATGAGTTTGGGTAAACTCCAGGAGTTGGTGATGGACAGGGAGGCCTAGCATGCTGTGGTTCATGGGGTCGCAAAGAGTTGGACACGACTGAGTGACTGAACTGACTCATGGATGTAGAACCACAGAGACACCAGGCCAACAATACTCTTATACTTGGATTTTCAACTGCACAGGGGCCAGTGCTCCTAAACACCACATGTTCAAGGATCAACTGCTACACACACACAAGGGGAGTAGAAACACATGCACAGAATTAACTAGCTGGTCTCAAAGCAGGACTGTGAGAGAATAGGAAAAGGACAAATCAGTAACAGATTTTTATAAAAGGTTGCAGAGGCCTGAGTGAGACATCTCATGGGACGTTCTCACACAACTAGGGGACTGTGAGCATTAACTGGGTGTCTAGAGGCATCCAAGAGGCTCAGCCATTAAAGGAAAAGACATGCTTTGTTTACTTTCTGATTTTTCACTCCCCTGTCTCTTCATCTTTGAGCAGACACAAACCCTAGAAGACTCTGAAACATACTCAAATTCACCATAGTTTCATATTGTCCTACCTAACATGATGGTTTCTCCTAAAGAAAAATTAAACTCACAAAGAAAAAGAAAAGATAACTGAATTGGGAATTTTACTTTAATCCAAATATTCTATGACTCTGAGATTAAAAAAAAGATGAATCAGTTTTACTCACCAACAGTTTCTTCTGATGCAGCGGTCAAAGCTAGAAACTTTTTTGTATTTTCCATCTCCTCATTACTTTGCAAAACTTCACCATTTTTTGCAGACTAATAAAAGAGAATAAAAGCTTAAACATGGGGAAAGAAGGCAACTGTATTCATTGATATATTTTTTAAAATTCTAAGATGGTTTCCAATTCTGTTCATAAATACAGGTCATTTTTACTCCTTTAATTAGAAAATCTGTTCATGTTTCCTATTCCTTCAAAATTCTGTCAATGAGTATTCCCAGTTAAGAGTTGGAATATGTTTATCTCTGTATGCTAATTACCTTGCTTTTTAAGTTTATGTTTAATAATAAGCAAGTTTCATACATTTCAAAATTGTTATTATAATTCCAGTTATAATTCATATTTCCAAGCAAGTAAAATTTTGCTTTGAGATTCAACAGAGGTAAATGATAGACTAACTTTTCCTGCTAAAATTTATTTCTCTAGCTTAAAGCACTGCATTTTATATACTTACTTTTCCATCCCATTGGTCTTCCTGGGAACCTTGTAAAAATGTATTCTTAACTACTTTACTGTTAATTCACATCATTGCCTGGGAAATTTCCTAGGAAGTCAGTCAACTAATCAAGGAAGAATTTATCAAAAATAATTCATCTGTTGTTCTAATGTTCCTTATCTTAAAAGTGCAATGCCTATACACAAGTCATTGCCAACATCTGGTCAACCTCCACCCCTCAATACTACAGAGAATAAAAGATCCAAGAAGGCCAAGGAGAGTTAATCAAGCATTAGAAATTCACTAAAACAGAAGTATATAGAGCATGATCACAGACCACAAGCATTTTACAGCTTCTGAAAGAGATCTTGACCAGCATGTGAAATAGTCGAGTCCTCGCTTGTTTGTCACAAAAGTTTACTCAAATAATAATGGTAACCAGGGGGTTAGATTTTTTTGTTTTTGTGTACTTATCTCCAAACTGTAAGCTTGCTGAAGAAAAAGCTGACGTAGATAGCTGATGAACATAGGCACCAAATTCCTTTCTATTCCAGATATGGAGGAACCCAGGCACCCAGGCCAGACACTGGAGAGAGAAGTCTATTGTGCTGTCTGTCCACTGGTGAGAGAAGCCTATTTTGTTGTCTGGGGAATGAAGACACTCAGGGCAGTGCCTGAAATCTGGAATCCTACAAAATCACCTTCTCCAGTTCCAGAACACTCTCTCTCACTGCTCCCTCACCCCATACATACATGTAAACACTACTGCCCTACCTCCACAAAATAAATTAAGGCAGACCACACTAACACTACCAGAGGCCATGCTCTTCCTACTTATTAGAGGAAGTTGCTTCTCACATGTCAGCACAAGATTATACAATTCTTACCTTAAGTTCCTCCCACAGCTTTATTCTCATTTCTAGACCTTGCTTCTTAATTTCTTTTTCTCTGTATTGTCTCTTCACCAATATCTTGTCAAGCCTCTTCATCTTCCGAATAGCATCCTGAAGTTGAAAATCTAATTCTTTTAATTCAGATTCATCTGTATTATGTTGAAAGCAGGGATGAGCATGAAGTTTATTAAAATCATAAGGCTTTTTTTTCTTGCTTTATTTTTACTATTTGTTCTTTCATTCAACAAATGTTTATGGTTGGTGTAATAACTAACACTGGTGTCATGAATCTTGGTCTGGAAAGAAGTGAAAGTGTTAGTCACTCAGTCGCGTCCAACACTTTGCCACCCTATGGACTGTGGCCTTCCAGGCTCCTCTGTGCATGACATTTTCCAGGTAAGAATACTGGAATTAGTAGCCATTCCATTCTCCAGGGGTTCTTCCCAACCAGGGATCAAATCTGGGCCTTTTGCTTTGCAGGTGGATTCTCTTTACCATCTGAGCCACCAGGGAAGCCTGCTTTCNTTTTTTTTCTTGCTTTATTTTTACTATTTGTTCTTTCATTCAACAAATGTTTATGGTTGGTGTAATAACTAACACTGGTGTCATGAATCTTGGTCTGGAAAGAAGTGAAAGTGTTAGTCACTCAGTCGCGTCCAACACTTTGCCACCCTATGGACTGTGGCCTTCCAGGCTCCTCTGTGCATGACATTTTCCAGGTAAGAATACTGGAATTAGTAGCCATTCCATTCTCCAGGGGTTCTTCCCAACCAGGGATCAAATCTGGGCCTTTTGCTTTGCAGGTGGATTCTCTTTACCATCTGAGCCACCAGGGAAGCCTGCTTTCGCTTTTTTTTTTTTCCATATAATTATCTAACAACCCTGTGAAATAGACATTTAGTTCTCTTTTACAGTTGAGATAAGTTAATCCTTTCAAACAGCTAATAAATTATTGCACTGAATTCAGAAGTGGGTCTCATGATTTTTAACCCCAAATTCTTTCTCCTTCATTCTGCTATACTTTCTATATTCATAATTAACAAAGAATAAGACAAAGACCCTATCCTGAAATTGCTTCAGACTAACTGAAAGAAAAGTCACTTACACAAATAGCTATAGTAAAATATAGCATGTCAGAGACACAGAGTAATTCCACCATGTTAGAAACAAATTCAGAAAGGACACCATGTAACTAAACACCTTTCATCTACACCCCTTCCTGTTATCCTATTTTCCTGAAACACCTTAAAGTAAAAGTGAAAGTTGCTCAGTCATGTCTGACTCTTTGCAAACCCATAGACTATACAGACCATGGAATTCTCCAGGCCAGAATACTGAAATCGGTAGCCTTTCCCTTCTCCAGGGGATCTTCCCAACCCAGGGACCGAACCCAGGTCTCCCGCGTTACAGGTGGATTCTTTACCAAGGAAGCCCAAAACACTCTAAAATGTTCTTGAATTATTAATTGATAGTTAAGAACTATTTAGAACTTCTGTTATTTTTCACTTATGACTATGATTAATAATATTAATACTCATTATGATTAATGGTCATATTAATAATAGCAGCTAATGCCTCAGACAGTAAAGAATCCATCTGCAAAGCAGGAGACCCCGGTTCAACCCCTGGGTCAGGAAGATCCCCTGGAGAAAGGAATGCCTATTCACTTAGTATTCTTGCCTGGAAAATCCCATGGACAGAGGAACCTGGCGGACTACAGTCCATGGGGTCACAAAGAGTCAGACATGACTGAGAGACTAATACTATCACTACTACTAACATTTATACACCTGATAGGCACAGTGTCAAATGCTTAATTTACATTCATTATCTTGTGTAATCCTCACCATAAACCAGTGAGACGGAATAATTATTGCCCCTATTTTACAAATTAGTAAACTGAGGCTATTCTGTAACTGAGTTAAATACATATCCAAGATCTATCATCTTATAACTAGTAAAAGGCAGAGTCAGTCTCTGCCCAGATCTGTGCTGACTCCAGAGCTAAAGCTCTTTACCATCAGGAGATAATTCCTCTGTAAAGTCTGATGAAAGATGATAACCTGGAAATAAGCATAGGTGTTCAAGTCCTGAAGTCTCAGCTACCCCAGCTTAGATCATCAGAAATGTCATATTATGCAAAGAAAAGCCAAGTTTTGCAACTTTTGAAAATACAAAGAGTCCAGTGGTGTTTCCCTATAATGTATATCATTTTCTCTTAAAGGAAAAGGAGATATGTTTAGAAGGAAGACGCTTACCCAAAAAGATCTTACTAATAAGGAGGCTCTACAAATTGTATTGCTCATGTACGTCAAATGCAAAAGCCTCTAGTTCTAATTCCAACTGGCAGCCCTAGCATTCTCAAGCTCCATGTATACAGGTGGTTTATCCAGCAGGCATTCTGAAGTTAACTCTTGCTACCTGGAAACAATATAATATAATGTAATATAAACAAAGTAAATGGGGCCACTAGCTAGTCTCAACTCTAATACCTCGTTTCCTAATAACTGTAATCCTGAGTCACCTGGTCTGAGAGCTGATCTCACCCCAAACACAATTTAAATCAGTTCTCAAAGTTTATGAGCTTGTTACTGAACCCAAACTCATTCTGCTCACCGCATGACAGGCCAATAAATCAGAAAACAAGCTGTTGCAACAAGAAATGACAACTTGAGTCAAAAAACTAGCAGACTGAGAAGATGTCAGACCAGCATCTCAAAAAGACATCTCCCCGTCAGTCCAAATCTGGGCTCTTTTAGTATACAACAGGGGGAGGAGGAGGGACCCACTGTGGCACCCACCAGTGGCTGAGCAGGGCTCCTAATGGCTGCTGATTGACAGTTGCTCGCTAACAGCCACTTGCTTGGGGGAGGGGCCCACTGTGGCACCAACCAGTGACTGAGTGGGGCCACTATGGCTGGCGTCTGCCCCGCTGCTACTGCACCCCAAGCAGAAAGGTACAACTGCAGAAAGCAGCCCGGTCTGAACTAGCACCCGGCTGCTCTAGCAACATCATTCTTCACGCCACGGTGCAAGGTGTGCAGGTGGCAGAGACCATTAGTGGCCATGTGGAGATGGCTGACACGCCCATCAACCAGAACCATTGTCTGCGGCAGTGGGCACTGTGAGCACAGCCCTTTGCTGGCCATACCAGCCAGCCAATACAACTGCAGAAAGCAGCCCGGTCTGAACTAGCACCCGGCTGCTCTAGCAACATCATTCTTCACCCCACAGTGCAAGGTGTGCAGGTGGCAGAGACCATTAGTGGCCATGTGGAGATGGCTGACACGCCCGTCAACCAGAACCATTGTCTGCGGCAGTGGGCACTGTGAGCACAGCCCTTTGCTGGCCATACCAGCCAGCCTGTGACCCCCAAGACAGCCTCAGAGCTGGTACCCCCAGAGTGGAGCTCCCACCTGGCCGTTTGTGCAGCGGGAGCCAGCCAGCCTGGTGGGCTAGTCAAGGCCTGAGTGGAGAGGGGCAGCTGAGCAGCCCCTGCCTCAGTGGAGCCCACAGGCCGGGGCCAGAAAGGGAAGAGCCCATCACGCCTTAGGTTCAGGCTGAGGAGGCCACCACTACAAGCTCAGCTTTCCGTTATAGTTTATAAACTATGGAGACCCAAAGTAACTTTTGTTTATGTGAGTTATGCCTATGGATAATTATCATATTAGAAATCAAAATTGAAGAATATTATAAATATATATTTATTCATTTTGAAATAATAAACATGGCATTAGTTATTACATTTTAACACAAATATAACACTTTTATGACAAATAGCTATATTTTCCAAAAAAACTGTTAAGAATAGTGATATTTTCAATCTTTAGTATCTGGATTAATAGAAGACAGCTGGATTCACGTATCTGCTTCAAAGTCAATCTACTGTAATCTGTTGCTTCAGTTAAAGTATATGAAGAAAAGTTGGCCTTACACAGTAGTTGGAAAGGGGAGGAGAAATACTCTTTTCAAATAATGGTGGATTGCCGGGATGAGGAGTCCCGCTCTTGGCAAAGGTCATGAGGTTAAGGGGTCTGACAGGCAAAGGTGAGTTGGGCCTTAAGGGAGCCTCGCTAAATCTGCTCATGCATCTGCCCCAAAAACCAGAGTCTGCCTGCCTTGCTGCATTATGCCTTTCACCTATACTTCTGACATTACAGGGGGCTATCCCCCACCACCTCTCTCTGTAAAGGAGTTAACTTAGGACTCCAGTTAGTAAATCTCCTGGGCGTGGTCCAAAAACTCCTCTGATGGCTCTCTAGCCTGCCTGACAGGATTATCCGGCCACATGTGATTGTTTACAGCCTCCCAACTGTGAGATGCATGCGATGCTTTAAATTTTCTAAAAACAGATTCTTTTGAAAAGTTAGAAAATTATTAGTATAGTATTAGCAAGTTAGTTAGAAATTGTGTTGGTGAGGGGTTTCATTGCTGAGTTAATAATTTCCACCAGGCCTCCATATCCTTAGGCACCTGGGAGTATGTTAATCAATGTAATTGGAATGTAGAAAAAGAAATATAGTAGTTTTGATGTTAACAATACTAGACTTTTTGAGTTAATGAATTTTCTCTTTTGTTATAGATCACTGCACTCCTCTTTCTTCGTTATAAATCATTGTGTCCTTGCTATGTAAAAATGTAACTTTATCACTATCTTAAGACTGAATAGATCTTAAAGGGAAACAAGTTTTCTGATCAATTAACCTTTATCAACAGAAAGAAAGGTGGGGCCATAAAATGTTAATCGGTCTCCAGACCAGAAGACATTGTAAAACAAATGTAAGACCCTTGTAAGAACAAAGATATGCTGAGAACACATTTATCTCTATGTACAACTAAAAGTATAAAAGTGGACCTGGAAAATAAAGAAACGGACCAGTTCCTGGAAAGACTGGTTTCCCCCATGTGGTCTTTTCTCGTTCTCTTCTTTTCTGGCTGAATTCCTATCTGGAGTGTGGAGGCTCGCCATGTCTACTTACTTGCCCTGGCTTTTAAGACCCACACGAGAGGGAGCCCAAGGCAGGGCACCCTCTGCCATTCAAGCAGGCACTGGTGGCCTACGTAGGTGGTGCAAACTCCTTGTCTTGGAGTTTTATTGGTTTTCCATGTAAACCAAGTTATTCAGCCTCTTTTTCTCCACTAATTTTCCTACTACACTATTCTTTTCTAATCTCTCTTTATATCTGTAATTAAATAAGTTCTTTCCTAGGACGCCGACTCCAACCCCACTTCGAATTACCCTGGATCCACCGGGGCTGGACCCAGGCAGTGGATATTCTTCTTTAATACTAATATCAAAACTGGACAAGAGGTAGTTTCTTAAATGTTAGTTATAATGTGAAATCTGTAACCCTAGTTATTCCATAAATCCATGGATCTATTTTTCATGTTAAATGGATCTTTTATCCTGCGTTGGTTATTTGGAAAACAGTGGTTCAGTGAACTATACAAACCTTCAAAATATTAACACATTTCAATATACAGTATCAACTAATCACATTCGTTAATATTGCCACTGATTTTTATCAGAAAAGCTAAGTACTAGGAAGTTGTAAAGCTCATACTGACATACACAAATTTTCTAAGATTCTAAGTTTTTACTTGAAAGCTCAAATTTTATCATTGACAAAAAATACTGTCCATTGTTTTCCTGAATTAACAGGTCCATTTCAATTTTTACAAAAACGTCTGCTAAATACTTAAGCCTGAATGACAGTGGTTTGTCTGCCACTTATTCTTTCAAGTGAAAATGGAGTCCCATTAAAAAATGACCAGTTCAACCCTCAAATTACCACACAAACACTTTTCCTCAACACAACCTTTACACTTTGGCATACAGCAGAATTGTTTTATATGTACCTCCCAATTTACCACATAGGATATAAAAAAGATGTGTACTCAAAGGTCAAGACTAATTAGAATTTTAAATTTTACTGCTCCACCAAGAACATTCCTGAGTGACGTCGGCTCTTTCTTTCTTCTGCCTGTGCCAGGCCTTAAAGAACACAATGACTATTAGTACAGTTTGATGCCATTCGTTGTCCTGATTCATGTCAAAGCACCAGCAATTTTACCCACCATTGCTTTTGTACCGTCAGTGAAACCATTCAGTGGGCAAAAAAGCAAACAGAATAACTTCAGTATTATAATGAATTATATTACTGATATATCAGTATTACAATGAAACTAGTTTTTACTTTGCAGAGTTCCTAAAAGAGCCTCAGAGCCCAGGGCTCTGCAGCCCATGTTTTGAGAACTGCTGTTCTAATTCACTTTGACCAGTATTAATAGCCATGGGAAAAAAGGAATTTTTTGAAATCTCAGAGGTTAAAGCATCTGCCTGCAATGCAGGAGACCTGGGTTCGATCCCTGGGTTGGGAAGATTCCCTGGAGAAGGAAATGGCAACCCACTCCAGTATTCTTGCCTGGAGAATCCCATGGACAGAGGAGCCTGGCAGGCTACAGTCCACGGGGTTGCAAAGAGTTGGACACGACTGAGTGACTTCACACACACACACACACAGAAGTTATTAAAATCAAATGAGATTTTCCCTTAAAAGGCATTTATATATTGCAGGATACATTTTATCATACAATTTTCAAAAAGATCAATTAATCATGTCATAAAATACAGAAATACTTCCTACTTGATTAAAATGATTATAGTAACAATTTTTTTATATGACATATTTTATTATATTTCTACACGTACTTAAGAACTCTTAATATTCTTATAAATAAAAACTTGGTGATTTGCTTGCTCACAAAAAAATCTTATTATTATCTTATTATTTCTACATAATAAAAAATAAATAATAAAAAAATATGTAATTCTAATATTTTAACTATAGCATCTGTAATTATCATTAGCTAATTACAAAGTAATTATCCTACCTGAACATTCAGGGACTATCTGATGTTGACCCAAGTTCGAATCTTCATCTGACCCCTCTTCAGGCAATTTTATTTTCTCAGAGTAGCTTTCCGTTTTATTATCATTACTGTTTCTACTTTCCTCTGTATTACTGCTTTCTGAGTGGCCTTCTTTACCAGAGTTCAAACTGATTGCAGTATCAACCTAAAAATTATTTCCAAAGAAGTAGTTTTCAAAAATAATGTTTTTTATTTTAAATTTGTAGACTATTTTAACTCAAATATAAGTATATGTAAGGACATGCATCATACAGAAGTGTTAAATTATTCTAATAATATAACACTTGATAAAATAAAATTTACATGCACAACTGAATTTAATAACATTTGCACCAAAGTAATATGCACCACTCTTCAGCAATTTCTACCAACAATAGGGAAGAGTCAGTCCCAAAGAGAATCTCTCTCCGTGAAGCTCTGAGAATGAGGCACGATGCTTCCTGCTGCCGGAGCTGACTCTCGGATGGAGAATCAAGGGTCTAGAGCAGGACTAATCAACACAGTAGTCACCAGAGTCACTCGTCACATGTGGCTACTGAACAGCTGCAGAGCGAATAGTCTGAATCACAGTGTGCTTCTAATGGAGTTCTTCAAATCAGAACCATGCGCTTTGGTTCATCATCTACTCTTATACTAGTCACAGCTTTTCTATTTCATTTTGGTTTCTCTTTCCATTTTAGCAAAGTTCACTTGCTAAAAACTGGTGAAGACACCAGTTTGGTGCAGCTGTGTTTTC
This sequence comes from Oreotragus oreotragus, assembly GCA_006410675.1. Taxonomy (NCBI): domain Eukaryota; kingdom Metazoa; phylum Chordata; class Mammalia; order Artiodactyla; family Bovidae; genus Oreotragus; species Oreotragus oreotragus. Next base: position 128,663 of record SJYX01010814.1, on the reverse strand, counting down.
CTGAGAGAGGACAGGAAAAGACATCCATGGCTGTATGAACCAAAAATAGGGATCACAGGGCTTGAAGGCTGTGCTTGGCAGTAAAAGTCACCTTGGAAATTAACACAGCCCATAAGAGAGGAAAAACCTCAGGGAGAGTGGAGACATAACTTTCCCCTCCAACGGAGGGAATGTCTGCTCCAGCCCTGAAGGACTCAGCCCTTGGAGGCTTTTATGCTCATGGTCTACTCTCCATCACTGCAATCTGAGTCCCCTTGTGAATCTCCAGGACAGAAGGCAGGTAGTGCTGAGAATGAAACTGCCAGGGTTTAATTGCTTACACGACTGCACAAGCTTCAGTTCAGTTCAGTCGCTCAGTCGTGTCCGACTCTTTGCGACCCCATGAATCGCAGCACGCCAGGCCTCCCTATCCATCACCATCTCCCGGAGTTCACTCAGACTCATGTCCATCGAGTCTGTGATGCCATCCACCCATCTCATCCTCGGTTGTCCCCTTCTCCTCCTGCCCCCAATCCCTCCCAGCATCAGAGTCTTTTCCAATGAGTCAACTCTTCGCATGAGGTGGCCAAAGTACTGGAGTTTCAGCTTTAGCATCATTCCTTCCAAAGAAATCCCAGGGTTGATCTCCTTCAGAATGGACTGGTTGGATCTCCTTGCAGTCCAAGGGACTCTCAAGAGTCTTCTCC
>SJYX01010814.1:104653-119852 GCA_006410675.1 Oreotragus oreotragus | reverse complement strand
ATCCACAGCTGGGTATTGTTTTTGCTTTGGCTCCATCCCTTCATTCTTTCTCGAGTTATTTCTCCACTGATCTCCAGTAGCATATTGGGCACCTAGTGACCTGGGGAGTTCCTCTTTCAGTATCCTATCATTTTGCCTTTTCACACTGTTCGGACTGGTGCTGAAGCTGGAGCTCCAACACTTTAACCACCCAATGCAGAGCTGACACATTGGAAAAGGCGATGATGCTGGGCAAGATTGAAGGCAGGAGGAGAAGGGTATGACAGAGGATGAGATAGTTGGATGGCATCACCAACTCAATGGACATGAGTCTGAGCAAACCCAGATATGGTGCAGGACAGGGAAGCCTAGCATACTGCAGTCTATGGAGTTCCAAAGAGTCAGACACAACTTAGAGACTGAACAAGAACAACAACAAAAACTGAAATAGGAACCTTGTAAATCCTTAAAGCAGATGCCCTGGTGGGGGCTGGGTGGGAGCAGAGTGTGTGTGTGTTGAGTTGCTTCAGTCATGCCTGGTTCTTCGTGACCCTATGGACTGCAGCCCACCAGGCTCCTCTCCCCATGGGATTCTCCAGGCAAGAGTACTGGAGTGCATTGCCAAGTCCTCCTCCAGGGGATCCTCCCACCTCAGGGACTGAGCCTACATCTCGTCCGTCTCCTGCATTGGCAGGCAGGACTCTGTACCACTAGCACCAGGACACGTAAAGGAAAACTATGCTGGCCTCAGAAAGCCATGGCCTTGGGCTTTCCCACCTGCACAGAGCTCGGAGACTAGGACTTGGGCTCATGCAAGACAGGATGGAGCAGACCCTTCCCTCTCCTGCTTCACGAAGCTGGATTCCTTAAAACGGTGCCTCCTCTGTGACAGTGCAGATTAGAAAACTATATCTATCCAAAAGCATAGGCTACAAACAAAAAATGTGTCTGTGTTCCAAGTGGGAAACAGTCTTCCCAGAGAATGTGTGACCATGGGGTCATGCTTTATGTGGGTTTGAATTCCCATTAATATTATTCATGTGCTCTGGAATGCTTCAAGATGAAAAATTAGCCAAAAAAAAAAAAAAAAAGACTCATGCCAGTGGTATCTCTGAGCCATTTGGTAGAAGCACACAGCAACTTACTTGGAAGGTACAGCTTCAAATCAGGCTCCATAAATTTTCCAAAATTAAAAGTTATAATCCCAAAGTTCAAAAGCCACGAACACATGACCAACAGTAAGCAAGAGTCAGAATAAACAAAAGAACTTAAGATATTACTATAAAAACCTGATAAATATTTTAATGAGTATTAAGAAAGAATCCAAATAACACAAAACGAATAAGATATTCTTTTTAAGAATTCTCCAGGACAGAATACTAAAGTGGGTAGCCTTTTCTTTCTCCAGGGGATCTTCCCAATCCTGGGATCGAACCCAGGTCTCCCACATTGTAGGTGGATTCTTTATCAGCTGAGCCACAAGAGAAACCCAGAAATATTGGCGTGGGTATCCTATCCACTCCAGTAGATCTTCCCAGCCCAGGAATCAAACCAGGGTCTAAAGCACTGCAGGCAGATACTTCACCAACTGAGCTACCAGGGAAGCCCTAATAGTAAGCAAGAGTCAGAATAAAAAAAGAACTTAAGATATTATTATAAAAAGCTGATAAACAGTTCTAATGAGTCTGAAGAAAGAATCTAAATAACACAAAAAGATTAAGACATATCTGAAAATAAATGACAAAGAACTTCAAGAAATTAAAAATATATCATTAAAAATTCAATGGATTTGACAAAGTATTAGAAAGAATTCCAAGAAATATATATTAAAAATTCCCCAGCATGATGCACAGAGAAATAAATGAAATTTAAAAAAAAAAAATTTTAACAGACATAAAAAATAGAAGAGAAAGGTTCAACGGAAATTTTATTGGACTTCCAGGATGTCAAAATAGAAAAAAAAAAAAAAAATGCAAGCAATATTCGAAACATAAAAATACAGTGGCTAAGAATTTTTTAAAAAAATAAATAAAAAACACATAGCTTTACATTGAAGTAGTACTAGTCTTCAGAAAGACAAATTAAATAAGTCCATACCTAGGGGAGTAATAATAGATATCAAAGACAAAGGGAAAAAAATAAAGTGGCCAGAGAAAAATATCTAAACTAGACAACCCACACCAGAATCAATATTGGGCTTACAAAAGCCTTCTCACTGGCAACAAAAGAGGCAAGTATCTAAATGCAAAATATAAAACTATAAAACTTTCAGAAGAAAAAACAGGAAAAAATCTTTGGGAACTTGGGTTAGACAAAGGATTCTTAGATACAACCAAAAACCACAATTCTCAAAAGAAAAAAGCATGATGAATTGCACTTCAAATGTTAAATGCTCTTTAAAAGACACAGTTAAAAAATAAATAAAATCAAATCAAAAATAAATAAATAAAAGACACAGTTAAAAGAAAGAAAAATCAAGCTATAGACTAGGAGAAAATATTTGCAAATCATATATCTGACAAAAGACTATTTACTTACTGTTGATTTTTCAGAGTTCTTTATGTATTCTAGATAGAGTTTTTTGAACATAAACTTTCCAAAAAAGATATGTGAATTGTAAATAAGCACATAAAAACACATTATTGGTCATCAGGGAAATTCCAGTTACACCCTCAACGAGATACTACTTTATACTTATTGTATGTATGCAAATATTTACAGCAGCTTTATTCATAATCACCAAAATCTGCAAACTACCCAAATGTTCCTCACCTGGGGAATGAATAAGCAAACTGTGGTTTACCCACACAATGGAACGCTACTAAGCAATAAAAAGATGTGAGTGAACAAGCACCAACATGGATGAATCTCAAACACATTTGTGCCAGCAAACAAAAGCCAGACTCAAAAGCTACATTTTTTTTTTTTAACTTCATTCATATGGCCTTCTGGAAAAGGGAAAACTATAGGGACAGAAACCAGATCAGAGTTTCCAGGGATTAAGAGTAGGAGAGACTGTTTATGACACGCTAACATGAGGGCATTTTTGAGAGGTAATGATGGAACTGTTCTATATTGTGATTGTGATAATATCACTTCACACACGTGCCAAACTCAGAATTAAACACCAAAAAAGAATGAACTTCACAGTTTGTAAAATGTTTAAATTAGAAGCAAAGAAGTCAATGAGATGCTATGTAAATAAATGGGAAGATTTACTATCATAAAGTTAGAAATTCTCTCCAAATTAATCTATAAATACAAAGCAATTTCAATCAAAACCTCAACAGTATTTTTCATAGAACTTGAAAACTGTTCTAAAATATAAAAACAACAAAAAGCCAAGTACAGTCAGGACAGTTGTAGAGAAAAATATGATGGGGAGACTGATCTCATCAGATATCAAGAATTATTACAATGCTGTAAGAGTTAACACACAGTAATGATGCAGGATTAGATGAAATCGCTGTAGATGGTGATTGCAGCCATGAAATTAAAAGATGCTTACTCCTTGGAAGAAAAGTTATGATCAACCTAGACAGCATATTCAGAAGCAGAGACATTACTTTGCCGACTAAGGTCCGCCTAGTCAAGGCTATGGTTTTTCCAGTAGTCATGTATGGATGTGAGAGTTGGACTGTGAAGAAGGCTGAGCACCGAAGAATTGATGCTTTTGAACTGTGGTGCTGGAGAAGACTCTTGAGAGTCCCTTGGACTGCAAGGAGATCCAACCAGTCCATTCTGAAGGAGATCAACCCTGGGATTTCTTTGGAAGGAATGAGGCTAAAGCTGAAACTCCATAAGCAGAGACATTACTTTGCCGACTAAGGTCCGTCTAGTCAAGGCTATGGTTTTTCCAGTAGTCATGTATGGATGTGAGAGTTGGACTGTGAAGAAGGCTGAGCACCGAAGAATTGATGCTTTTGAACTGTGGTGCTGGAGAAGACTCTTGAGAGTCCCTTGGACTGCAAGGAGATCCAACCAGTCCATTCTGAAGGAGATCAACCCTGGGATTTCTTTGGAAGGAATGAGGCTAAAGCTGAAACTCCAGTACTCTGGCCACCTCATGCGAAGAGTTGACTCATTGGAAAAGACTCTGATGCTGGGAGGGATTGGGGGCAGGAGGAGAAGGGGACGACCGAGGATGAGATGGCTGGATGGCATCACGGACTCGATGGACGTGAGTCTGAGTGAACTCCGGGAGATGGTGATGGATAGGGAGGCCTGGCGTGCTGCGATTCATGGGGTCGCAAAGAGTCATACACGACTGAGCGACTAAACTGAACTGAAGCTAGAAACTGTATTTTACAAAGCTGCTTGCAGGCTGGACTCTGGATATGTGTTAGTTTCATCCAATTAGGTGCATCTGCATAAAATTTATACCAGAGAAATGAGGTAGAAGCTATCTTGCTAAGCTCCTGATATGCAGCTGGCCTCTTTACTGACTGAGCCACCAAGGAACCCCTATATTGACAAGAAATACCAAAGGCAGTCACCTCTGCATGTCTAGTCACCAGTTTCACAGTTCTGAGAGATGTGTAGAATACCAGAGGCAGCAACAGCAGCAGATAATCCTTATCTGGATTTTGGATAAGGTGGTGTGACTGGGCTTCCCTGGTGACTCAGCAGTATGGAATCTGCCTGCAATGCAGAAGACACAGGAGACCTGGGTTTGATCCTTGAGTAGGGCAGATCCCCTGGAGGAGGAAATGGAAAATCCCACAGACAGAGGAGCCTGACAGGCTACAGGCCACAGGGTCACAAAACAGTTGCACGTGACTGAGCATGCACGCACAGTGTGACCTGGGAACCAGTGATCCAAGGAAAAGCCCCCTCCATGATTTCCTTTTCAGCTGGCCCTCAACTGATTCAGGAGCTGAATTTCTTGTATTCTATCTGGAATACATTCTAGGCTACAAATGCCTAGAATGCTATTTCCAGCATTAAATCATGATAGATATTCCTCTAAGAGTTTTGTAATGGAGTCTAACCCATAAGTCAAAAAGAATAAGTGAGAAAGGAGTCATAAAACTGCAAAGAAAATTTTCACCATAAGCTTCAAAATTTTTGTTTCCCACAACCTTAAGACAAATAAACTGCCCCACATCACAGAGAGAAAAACAGACTCTTAAAACACACACACACACATTGAATTAGATATTTTGAGAAAAGATAGAAAGACTAATAAAGATAATAAAGGGAGTCACAGCCAGGTAATGCACCTACTAAATATACACCATGTGGTCTTGACCCAAACTCTGTTTTTTAAATTAATGACTCTTTTTCATAGTAAGAATCAATGGTGGCATAGTAGATACTGGAATACAAAGCTCTCTTATGAAAGAAGAAAAGTTAACAAATGAGCATTATCAAAGTACAACTATGGAAAAGTAAGCCATACTCTATCCCCCCACCAAAAGATGGGAGAGTAAAGAAGGAAAGAGTATTTTCACATTAAAAGATCTAAAGTAACAAACAAGAAATCTATGAGTTCTCCCAGAACACACCTTTTAAAGAGGAACCTTAGAAGGGGATGTTAGCAACAGCTCTGGTTTACCAATTGCTAGAGGTTGAAAGAAGTCATTTATATCATTTCTAAACAGCAAGGTACCTTGAAGGATGCTGGTTCCGGTGAGAGCACCTCTAAAGAAGCATTTGAACTTTGGCTCCCAGGACGTGTTCTTGAATTTGAGGCTGGTTTTGAAATTCCATCTAAGTTTCCCTTTATAATATCCATTGATATCCTAAAACAAAATTTTAAGCAAGCTGTGACTTTTATGTTTAAATGTTTCATCACTGTTACCATTCAGTTAACTCAGAGCCTTTATTACAAGGATTATGTTGCTACCAAACTCACAGGACCCTAACTTCATCAAAAGATGCCTATGTCCATGGATCATTACATCTTACATCACTGTAAGTGGAAAAATGCTGCCCAGGATGTTAGATTCTGAAAGTGGCTAAAAAAGTGCAGAAGTGAGTGCCATTCAGTGGCTTTCTGCATCTCCAACAGAAACACTTACTGTGTCCTAGGCCTTAGAAGACACTTTCAAAGAACCACACCTCTCAGCCAAGACTCATGCTTCATAGTAATAATTTCCCAAGGCCTCTACTTGCTTTTGGTTTTGCTTTCCTTATTCTAGCTCAGCCTTCAGCCTGGGCTCCCTCTCAGCTCTGATTTCTCCTCTCTTCCTTGGTACGGAATCTTCATGGAGTACCTGCTGCTGCTGCTGCTGGTGATCACTCTTCTATCAACCCTGCCCTTCTAAGACCTGCAATTCCACTTCTGCCCTGAAGCAACAGAGAACTGAACCTACTCTATCTACTAGAGGACAGACTTTCGTTATCTGGATACACATTGCCAATCTCCTTAACTATTTTTCGGGTAACACCATCCAAAGGCCTTATACCAGGCTGCTCTGGGTGCTCTATTCCCAGGACTGTTTCCTAAAGCAGGAGATATTAGGCAGGGTGGTTTAATCTAATGAGAAAACTTGAGTATTGCCAGCACCTCAATCCTGCCAAACTGTGCCCTTGATCAGGACCATCCCAGATTTGTTCAGTAACGCTGGGGTGGCATACATGCCAAATAAAATGGAAGAAACAGAATTTCAGAGTTTGCCTTCTCAATACTTAGCTTTACATATGTGTGACTGGATATCTTCCAACAAATCCTTTCCTAAATTCCTACTGGTTATGAATCAAACCATTTCTCTCATAAGAGAAAAAAGGCAACTGCCTCTGGCCCAGCAAGTGAAACAATGTCCTTTTCTTACCCTACAAAATGACTCATCTATCTTTCTCTTTTTGAACAAGGAAGGCAGAGTCCAAGGAAGTTCCGGACACAGGAGGAAGCCCAAACATAACAACCCCATGCTCCTCCAAGGCACACAGAGGGATAATAAGATTTAGCTCCCAACCATTCAATGTACCAAGGCGTCAAGGACGTAGGTCAACTCTTTCCATCTCAGCAAATGAAAAAGGCATTGATCCCAACATTATTCAACTCTGTAAAATGGTTTCTGGCTCACTCAGGAAGGCACTGACATTATTATTGTGGGATGACGGATCACCCTGGCCCGTCACATCACGATCAAAATGCGTAAGTCACTGAAAGGCCAAATGTCTTGTAATGCCCTAAGCAGCCTGTCAAGGGAGACTTATTGCAGTGCACAGAGGGAGCAATGAGATGGAAGCCTGTGCAGAGCCCATATAATACACATCAATAACGGGGGGGCACAGGGAACCACCGATGTCATGGATCAGCTAAGAGGCTCCAGAAATCTCTCGATTTGCTTTAGAAATAGGTCTGTTCTTTTATGTTTGCTCCTGAAAATCATAAATAAAACACACCTCCCAGGATGGGTAGGGATATAACTAACAATCTTATGATTTGGCCATCTAGAAAAAAGTATGGATAAAGGGCAGTGAATTAGGAACTTAGAGATGTATCTGAGTGTATTAGAAAACAATCTCAGTAGCCACAGAGAAATTCCACAAGAAAAATAAAGCACTGTACAAGAAAGCAAACAATCAAATGACAATTAAATACTTTTAATTACATAAGCACTGAATATTGATTTAACCAAATACTGTGCCTTAATTATATTGAGTGTATGTGAGAAGGAGTATGTAAAAGGAAATGTATAAATAATCTAATCTGTCAAAATAGGAAATCAAAGAGAATATCCAAAACTTGATAAATCTAAACAATAGTTAAACAAGCATAACGTTTACAAGTTCAAGATATTTGTCCCTGAAGGATGTGACATTTTTTTCCATTGTAAATATTATAATGTAGCTTGACATAATTTACTATATTACTTTATTAAAAGTTTTTTTAATTGCTTAATAAATGTAAAATATGAAATCTCCAAGGGATTGGAAGGAAACATACATCTAATTTACATAATAATGAGGTTTTTTGTTATTTAGTTGCTAAGTCCTGTTCAACTCTTTTGAAACCCCATGGACTACAGCTGCCAGGTTCCTCTGTCCATGGGATTTCCCAGGCAAGAATCATGGGGTGGGTTGCTATTTTCTTCTCCAGGGGATCTTCCCCACCCAAGGATCAAATCCACGTCTCCTACTTGGCAGGCGAATTCTTTACCACTGAGCCACCTGGGAAGCCACTTTACCACAGGTTCAGTGGTAAAGAATCCGCCTGCCAATGCAGGAGACACAGGTTCCATCCCTGGGTTGGGAAGATCCTCTGGAGGAGGAAACAGCAACCCACTCCAGTATTCTTGGCTGGAGAATCTCATGGACAGAGGAGACTGGTGGGCTACAATTCATAGTGTTACTAAGAATCAGACTCAACTGAGCATGCACAAACACACCTGGGAAGCCCAAAAATGAGGTTAGTGACTTACCAAGCAGGACATCAAGAGCATAAGTCAAAAAATAAAGAGACTAATAGACATGATCACCGGGGAAGGCAATGGCACCCCACCCCAGTACTCTTGCCTGGAAAATCCAATGGACGGAGTAGCCTGGTGGGCTGCAGTCCATGGGGTCACTAACAGTCAGACAGACTGAGCGACTTCACTTTCACTTTTCTCTTTCATGCATGGGAGAAGGAAATGGCAACCCACTCCAGTATTCTTGCCTGGAGAATCCCAGAGATGGGGGAGCCTGGTGGGCTGCTGTCTATGGGGTCACACAGAGTCGGACACGACTGAAGTGACTTAGCAGCAGCAGCAGCAGCACCAGACATGATCACATAACACTGACTGCTCTTGAGTATCAAACCAAAAAAAAAAAAAACTCTAAATTAAAAGATAGATGAAAAACTGTAGGAAATATATGCAATATAGCTAATATACAAAAGATTAATACATTTACATATTTAAAGAGCTCTTATCAACAAGGAAAAGAAGGATTCCAATAGAAAACTGGCAAAGGGCATAGACAAGGAAGGAAGGCAGGAAGCAGGAAGGAAGGAAGTCAATATCCTATTTAAAAAACAAGACCAATTTCTCTAATTAAAGAAATACACAGAGAGGGACCTGAAAGATGATCACAAATCAAAGTGACAATGGTGGGTTCTGGACTAGTAGGCTCACGGATGTTCTTGTGTCTTCTTTTACCTTTTGCTTATCTCTACTTGCTGGTTTTCTAGTATCTTAAATTCATAATTAAAGAATTTATTTATTGTAGTAAATTTTCTGGAATACATTAAAGTATATTCAAAAATAAATAAAAATCACCCATTATTCATCACCCTGAGCTAAACACTGCTGGCACATTTCTTTTCCATTTTTGCCTTTTATATTTTTTCAAAAAAATTGAATTCATGTATTTCTCACTTAACATTAAGTGATCAGCATTTTCTTATTACATTAAAGATAGTTCTAAAATAGAATATTATTCAGTTCTTGATATTCCTTTAAACAGAAGGATATATGACCAGATTCTGCTGCTGCTAAGTTGCTTCAGTCGTGTCCGACTCGGTGCGACCACATAGACGGCAGCCCACCAGGCTCCGCTGTCCCTGGGATTCTCCAAGCAAGAACATTGCAGTGGGTTGCCATTTCCTTCTCCAATTCATGAAAGTGAAAAGTGAAAGTGCAGTTTAACTTTCAACAAATCACTGGTAAGAGGTACAAAGTTTTCATAACATTCATTTCAAGTGAGATTAATTTAAACTTTTTCATATAGGCTTGTGAGAAATGCAACCACATGAATGATTTAAAACCAAAATGGGGACACTGGGCCAATGTAATTTGATGTTTTGGGAAGAATGAAAGAATAAAAAGAAAATTAATCCTCCTCTGTTTAGTTATAATGAATAGCCAGCCTTTTTAAAAAGGAGAATTACATTTATTTTCATGATTTTAATGTCTAAAAACTATTTGTGTTTTTTTTTACTTTCTATATTTGTTTATTATATAAGAAATATTTGCCTATGAGAGGGGGAAAAAAGCAAATAATATAGAACAATGTAAAAGTTTTTCAAGTTCAACTTACCCTCATCCCAAGAAACACAGTTAATAGATTTTTGTAGGTCTTACTTTTTTTAGGCATATGCAAACTTTCTATCCTTTAACTACCTATTCCTACCCAACACAAACACACACAAATGGCATGGTGCTTCACAACTTGCTTTTTCACACTTAATGCATTTCAGAGACTTTTCTGTACCACCACACACAAATACATTTCATGCTTTCAAATCATGGCATAATACTCTGTTGCATAGATGTAGCATTTTAAAAATTAGTTTCATTTAGCTTTTATATGGAAGATTTGCTATAAAAAGCAAAACAAAAATTTACTCAGAATTGATCACAGGCCTAAAAGAAAAAGTCAAAACTATAAACTTTCTATAAAATATATGTGATCAGGGGCTAGGCAAAGATGTCTTAGATATAACATCAGAAAGTGAAAAGAAAGTGAAGTCGCTCAGTCGTGTCCAGCTCTGCGACCCCATGGACTATAGCCCACCAGGCTTCTCCATCCGTGGAATTTTCCAGGCATGAGTACTGGAGTGGGTTGCCATTTCCTTCTCCAGGGGATCTTCCTGACCCAGGGATTGAACCTGGGTCTCCCGCATTGCAGGCAGATGCTTTACCATCTGAGCCACCAGGGAATCCCTTGGCGGACAACATCAGAAGTATGATTCATAAAAGAAAATACTGATAAATTGGAATGAATCAAAGTTTAAAACTTCCGCTCTTCAAATGACACTACTGAAAAGGAAAACAAAAGTCAGATATTGGAAGAAAATATTTGCAAAACACATAGCTGACAAAGGACTTACAACCTGAATATAAAAAGAAGTATCAAGACTCAATAATAAGAAAGCTTTGAGCAGACACATCACCAAAGATGTATAGATACAAAGCTAGCACAAGAAAACGGTCAACATCATTAAGCCATGCGAAAAATTCAAATTAAAACCATAATGAGATACTGCTACACATTCAAATGGTGAAAATTACTTTTTTAAGAAACTAACAATACCAAGTGCCAACAAAGGTGAAGCAACTGGAACTTTCATATATTGCTGATGAGAATACAAAATGGGATAGCAGTGTTGCAGAAACCGCTTGCCACTTTCTTACAGTGTTCAACATACACTTACCTTACGACTCCACAATCTCACACTTGGATATTCACCCAAGGAATGAACATTTATAATCACACAAAAATCTGCACATAAAGGTTTATAACAACTCCATTAACAACTGCCCCAAACTAGGAACAATCCAAATGTCCCTCAACTAGACAATGAATAAGCAACTGTGGTACATCCATACAACAGAACATTGCTCGGCAGTATAAGGCAACAAACTACTGATACAAAACTTAGGCAAATCTCAACTATATGTTGCTAAGTTGAAAGAGGTCAGATTCAAAAGTCTCCATAGTTATTTGTTTCCAATTATATGACTTCTAGAATAGAGAAAACTATAGGGACAGAAAATGGATGACTGTTACCAGGGCTGGGCATAGGGAAGGGTTAACTACATAAACCGGTATAAGGGGATTTCTGGGAGAATGATGCATGTGTTTTGTATCTTGACTGTGATGGTAATTACATAAACACAAACTGTATGCGTTTGTCAAACCTCACAGAACTGCAATATTAAAAGGGTAAACTTTACGGTGTGTAAAGAATACCTCAATTTTAAGTTAACCTCTTTGTACAAATTTTTGCTTAGTTATATGTCCAAAATATAAAATTGAATTGCTAAGTCAAAAAAAATTGCAATACCACCCAGAAATCCCACTCCTGGGCATATACCCAGACAAAATTATAATTCAAAAGGATGCACGCACCCCTTTGCTCATAGCAGCACTATTTACGATAGCCAAGACAGGGAAACAACCTAAATCTGTCCATCAACAGATGAATGGATAGAGAAGAGGCAGGGAAAAAGTGAAAATGAAGTCGCTCAGTCGTGTCTGACTCTTTGTGACCCCATGGACTGTAGCCTACCAGGCTTTTCCATCCTTGGGATTTTCCAGGCAAGAGTACTGGAGTAGGTTACCATTTCCTTCTCCAAGGGATATTCGCGACCCAGGGATTGAACCCAGGTCTCCTGCACTGCAAGCAGATGCTTTACCCTCTGAGCCACCAAAGACATGGTACATACATACAATTATTAGCTATTAAATGCATTATTCAGCCATTAAAAAGAATGAAATAGCGCCATTTGCAGCAACACGGATAGCCCTAGAGAGCCCTGACCGACTAAGCAAAGTCGGTCAGAAAGAGAAAGACAAATACCATATCACTTATATGAGGAATTCAGTACAACACAAATGAACATACACAAAACAGAAACAGACTCACAGATACAGAGAACAGACTTGTGGGTGCCAAGGGGGAGGGGAAAGAGGAGAGGGGAGGAATGGGAGTTTGGGATTAGCAGAGGCACCCTAATAAAAATAGGATCAATAAACAACAATGTCCTACTGTATAGCCAGGGAACTATATTCGATATCCTGTGACAAACTATAATGGAAAAGAATATGAAAAAGAGTATACATATATGTATGTATAACTGAGTCACTGCTATACAGAAGAAATTAACATTGTATATCAACTACACTTCAATAAATTTTTTTTAATTGTTGAGTCAAAGAACATTTGCATTTCAAATTTTGGTAAACTACCAAATTGTCCTACAACAGAACTCTACCAGATTACATTACTACCAACGGGGTGTGCTGAGATGAAAGCGTCTGTTCCGCCATCAGGGCCAATCTGATTATGTCAAAGCTTTTCACCTTTGTCAAGCTGGTACATGTCAAAAAGTATCTATGATCTTTAATCACCAAAGAAGTTGTCTCTATTCAAATGTTTACTGCCCACCTTTTTTTTTTTTTCCCCCTGTGAAATACCTATTCGCGTCCTTTGTCACTTATAGACTATTTAAAATGACTGGTAATTAATTTGTAACCCAAGTTCTAGATCTTATGGGCTAGGACAGTGGGAGTCCTTGGTGCTAGGTCTTACGGTCAGGAACGTTTGCTACAGTGTCCAGGAAATCCTGGCACAGCCTTCGAAGAGACGGAAGCTTCTCCGAGGTCAGACCACCGCTCCCTCCCAGNCTGGTAATTAATTTGTAACACAAGTTCTAGATCTTATGGGCTAGGACAGTGGGAGTCCTTGGTGCTAGGTCTTACGGTCAGGAACGTTTGCTACAGTGTCCAGGAAATCCTGGCACAGCCTTCGAAGAGACGGAAGCTTCTCCGAGGTCAGACCACCGCTCCCTCCCAGGACTCCGGGCCGGCCCCCCGCTGACACCCTCCCGCCCATCCCCAGCCCAGCGGCCGGATGGGACTCCGCTCCACTCTTTGACTGGCTTGTAGTCCGGCGACAGAGCTCCGCTGCTCATCTGTGCGGTCCCTCACCTTCTGGGTGAAAACTAGTGTCCAGTCGTCAGAGCATTGCCACTCAGCGTCACCCACTGTCCCCCGAAAGGGAGGGGCCTTTTCCCGCCACCGCAGTTCCTCTTTCTCTACAAGTGGAAGAAGCGGCGGGTCCTAAGCCCTCCTGCCTCTCGGAACGCCGTTCCCTTGGCAACCAGAAGCGAACGCTTCCAGTCTCGCGATAGGAGAAAAGGACAGTACCATCTAGAAACAAGACGTGGGAGCCCAAGAACGGCTGGGGCACAACCTGACGAAACCGAGACCTGGGGAATCTCAACTGTCTCCTCTGTCTTCTGGGCGGACGGTGGAGGGTGTGGAATGGTTTGTTTGTATTTAGGTTGAAGCCGGAACGAGGATGTATGGATGTTTGTATGCCTTTGTCCTCACTATTAATATGATGCTCTACAGGTCAGCTCATCCTCTCCGAGTTCAGTTTGGTTCTCCGTAAAATGGGGTAATAATAATTGCTTCCTCACAACATTGTTGTGCGCTCAAAAACAATGTTCTGTGAAGTTCTTAGTAAATGTTGGATGGCATGTAAATAAAAAATAGTAGTTTTGCCTAGATTGGACTACAAAGAAGGTAATAACTGCTATTTGTACTTTCTTTCTTTTGTGGTTCTATAATTCTCAAAGCATGAAGACTATTTCCCTGGGTCCTCAAACTGACTTTTCTTCATCCTCAGTGCCATCAAATGTCTGCTTCTTCCAATATGAGCAGCATTTTACAGTTTACAAGACATTTTCAATACATGGATCTTTTAGCCTCATTGTTAGGTGGTGAGGTATGTATTCTGTAAGTATTTTCCAGAAGATCAAATAGATAAAAGTGATGTGTGCAGACTAGGGCAGTGGTGGTTGTAAAAACCTGACTGTAAATGTCATCCATATACTTCTAAATTCTGCATTTCTATCTCCAGCTCTGAAATCCACACGCTTATCTGACTAGGTGACATCGATGTAAGAAGGACCTCAAACTTAAGATGTCAAAAAACTGAACTTCTCCACGGTCCCTCCTCCACCTCACCTTCTTACCTATCTTACCTAATCAATAACTGCATCCTGCCAGTCTCAGGCCCTCCTTGGGGCCTGAGATAATAATTGCTTCCTCAAGTTCCTCCTTGTTAGTGTTTCTACTCAATTTCCTCCCAACATTTCTCAGAATCTTTATATGTTTTTCCAAATTAAAGTCAGTTGAGAAATCAGGAAGATTGGACAGAGAGTTCTAATTCTCCTGCAAGAGTTAAACCTTAGCAATCAGCATAGAGATCCACTGATACCAAGATAAATCAAAAGCAAGGGCAGGAAACACTGTGAGTTAGAAGCTGAGATAAACATTCCAAGGAATTAGAACAGGAGCACCTGAGAAAGAGGCAATCACAATTTAACCAGTCAATTTTGCTTGCCATTATGAGAAAAGGGATGCGTCAAGGCTGTATATTGTCATCCTGCTTATTTAACTTATATGCAGACTACATCATGAGAAATGCTGGGCTGCAAGAAGCACAAGCTGGAATCAAGATTGCCAGGAGAAATATCAATAACCTCAGATATGCAGATGACACCACCCTTATGGCAGAAAGTGAAGAGGAGCTAAAAAGCCTTTGATGAAAGTGAAAGGGGAGAGTGAAAAAGTTGGCTTAAAGCTCAACATTCAGAAAATGAAGATCATGGCATCCGGTCCCATCACTTCATGGGAAATAGATGGGGAAACAGTGGAAACAGTGTCAGACTTGATTTTTTAGGGCCCAAAATCACGGCCGATGGTGATTGCAGCCAGGAAATTAAAGACACTTACTCCTTGGAAGAAAAGTTATGACCAACCTAGATAGCATATT
>SJYX01010814.1:75236-95816 GCA_006410675.1 Oreotragus oreotragus | reverse complement strand
CTTGCCATCTCTTGTTTGACCACTTCCAATTTGCCTTGATTCATGGACCTGACATTCCAGGTTCCGATGCAATATTGCTCTTTACAGCATCAGACCTTGCTTCTATCACCAGTCACATCCACAGCTGGGTATTGTTTTTGCTTTGGCTTCATCCCTTCATTCTTTCTGGAGTTATTTATCCACTGATCTCCAGTAGTATATTGGGCACCTAGTTACCTGGGGAGTTCCTCTTTCAGTATCCTATCATTTTGCCTTTTCATACTGTTCATGGGGTTCTCAAGGCAAGAATACTGAAGTGGTTTGCCATTCCCTTCTCCAGTGGACCACATTCTGTCAGACCTCTCCACCATGACCTCCCCGTCTTGGGTTGCCCTGCAGGCATGGCTTGGTTTCATTGAGTTAGACAAGGCTGTGGTCCTAGTGTGATTAGATTGACTAGTTTTCTGTGAGTATGGTTTCAGTGTGTCTGCCCTCTGATGTCCTCTTGCAACACCCACCATCTTACTTGGGTTTCTCCTACCTTGGGCGTGGGGTATCTCTTTACGGCTGCTCCAGCAAAGCACAGCCGCTGCTCCCTACCTTGGATGAGGGGCATCTCCTTACCGCTGCCCTTCCTGACCTTCAACATGGGATAGCTCCTCTAGGCCCTCCTACGCCTGTGCAGCCACCGCTCCTCGGATATTTGTTGTGTATTAGAACACAATAAATTGTGTCTTTGTTTTTAATTTCCTGAAATACTTCTATGCCAACCATTGCAATTATACCCTCAAAACAATTCACATTCATATATGTTAGAGCACCATATTTTTCTCTGCTGTGTTCATACCCCACTCTCAAAATATTCTAGAAAGAATTATGCCTTTCAAAATAATTCATAAAGATTTCATCTAGAGTCAAGATATTTTAAGCTAAAATTTCCCTGGCCTCCTTCCAGGTTGGTGACATATGGCAGCATTGGTTTCAAAGCTGGTTTTTGTTTTTGTTTTCAATCTCTCTCTGTTCCTGACATTCTCCTTCTGAGTGGAGTCAGATTTGAATGAATGAATGAGCCCACGTTGTATTCCATCTGGGCTCCAAATATCATTCCAGTCTTGTTGTCCCAATTTCCTTTTTCTCACCATGCGCTTCAGCCAAATGTAACACGGTACTAGGAGAAAAACCTCACTAAGAATTGTATCATAGATTCTACAAACTAGATTTAACAGTCATTTCTTTGATGGGCAATTAAAAATGTGTGCTACTGGACAGTTACCATGATGTGCGAATCTATGGCTTAGTTATTAAAAAGTAACATTTACTGAGGGTTTAGGACATGCCTCAGATACGTCATTCCATGTCACTTCATAACACCTATGCAACAGCACTGTTATTACCCAGATTGGTACTTGAGAAGCAGAGCATGGCAGTTAAGTGATTTTTCCAAGTTCATTTGGTAACTAAATGGTACTTGGATTCCAACCCAGTTCCAAAGCCTGTTTGTTCTCTTCACCTTCTCACTGGACTGAATTCAAGAAGAAAGTTTACTTATGTCCACTAGATGGTGCTGATTGCCTTCCGTTAAAAACAAAACTCCAAATCCGCTTTCAGAAACTCACTTTCCTTGGATTTTAGGTGTGATCCCAAGAGGCTACTGAACTGAAATGTTCTGTTTGAACTGTGCTTGGGTATGTCTTTAAGTGGGGCTTCTCAGGTGGCTCAGTGGTAAAGAACCTACCTGCAGTGCAAGAGACATGGGTTCTATCCCTGGGTTGGAAAGATCCCCTGCAGAAGGAAATGGCAACCCACTCCAGTATTCTTGCCTGGGAAATCCCATGGACAGAGGAGCCTGGGCTATAGTCCATGGGGTCGCAAAGAGTTGGACATGACTTAGTGATTGAGCAGGCACATCTTCAATAACCATCCAAATAAGAGTGAATTAGATACCAAAAAATCAGAGCACGTATTTTTTTTTAATCTTAGTACATATTATAAATATAAGTATGTGCTCAGTTGTGTCCACTCTTTGGAACCCCGTGGACTGGAGCCTGATGGGAGCCTTAATGGATTTCCCAGGCAAGAATACTGGAGCGGGCTGCAATTTCTGCCTCCAGGGGATCTTCCCCACCCAATGATGGAACCAGCATCTCCTGCATCTCCTACACTGCAGGCAGATTCTTTACTGCTGAGTTACCTTGGAAGCTCTCCATATTATAAAATTGTTATTGGTCAGTCACCAAGTCATGTTCAACTCTTAGGGACCCCATGGACTGCAGCATGCCAGGCTCCTATTATTTGATACCTAATATCAAATAACCATTGATAATTTTGAGAGACTAAAGTTCTCACCTATTTGTATTCCTATAAAAGCTGCAGACTTTCTATAAAAGTCTATGTTTTATTTCATACACCCTTTTACCCAAACTCCACTCTCTCCTGTTCCTCCTGATCCTGCTTGGCCACAACACTACCCATGTAATCAAGAGGCACGACCAAGGGAGTAAATCAAGGTTTAAACAGCAAAAATCAAGTTCTGGAACAAGTAATCCTATTTTTATTCACAGTAAAAATGCATTTAGTATATGTTTAGTTCTTTTTTCAGTACTTAAAAGCTATGAAATAAATCTGCTAAAAATGGGTTCTCAGATTTTGTTGTTCATAAGGATCATTTCAGATGTTATTTAAAATGCTGATTTTTGCCATTTGCGGCAACATGAATGGAACTAGAGAGTGTCATACTGAGTGAAGTCAGACAGAGAAGGAAAAATATCGTATGTAATCCCTTATATGTGAAATCTAAAAAGAAATGATACAAATGAATTTACTTACAAAACAGAAAGAGATTCACAGAAGATGAACTTGCCGGTAGGCAAAGGGATGTTTAAGGAGTTTGGGAAGGTCATTTACACACTGCTATATTCAAAATGGATAACCAACGAAGACCTACTATATAGCACATGGAATTCAACTCAAAGTTACATGCCAGCCTGGATGGGAGAGGAGTGCGGGGGAGAATGGATAAATGTATACATATGGCTTAGTCCCTTCACTGTTCACCTGAAAGTACCATAACATTGGTAGTTTAACATTGTTAATTGGCTATACCCCAATGCAAAATAAAAAGTTTAAAGTTTGAAAACTAAATAAATAAATACAATGTTGATTTTAGTCCCTATTCTCTGAGTTAGTAGGTCCAGGAATCTTCATTTTAACAAACACTGGTGATTTAGGTGCAGTATGACGATGAGCATGCTTTGAAAAACACCGACTTCGAGTTTGTATTTTAAAGGATAAATAGCGATGAGGTTGCTGCTCTGAAAGGAACCAGAGAGACCCCTGGATCTGGGCAATCCAGGGGCTCTGAACACAGACATTCAGGACTCCCTTTGTAAAGAGTAAGCTAGAAAATGAGAATGTTCTCACCTATAGCTTCCTTGATTATGAACAGCTTCCTTGATTCTGAACCCTTTCCTTACTCTATTATGCAATGCTATACAGAATCAGGGGCTTCCCCAGTGGCTCAGCGGTAAAGAATCCACCTGCAATGTAGGAGATACACAAGACATGGGTTCTATCCCTGGATCAAGAAGATCCCCTGGAGCAGGAAATGGCAACCCTGGAGAATCCCATGGACAGAGGAGCCTGGCAGACTACAGTCCATGGGGTTGCAAAGAGTCAGATACAGCTGAGCAACTGAGCACACACACATAGAGTCAAGTGCTGGTCCGAGGATGTCCCCATTTTGAAAGTCCCTATGGGTTCGAGGGAAGCTTGCTGCTACTTCACAGTATATGGTAGCCCAAATACATGATGATACCCTTTGATTTTTTAAGTGAAAAGAGTTAACCCACGCAGTGTCGTGTGATCATGTTTAACTTGTTTGAGCAATATGAGTGTCAGTGGGGGGCGGGGGGAACCTGTGCCAGGATGCTGTGGTGATGCATAAAAATCAACACACAAACACACACACTGCAGCTATGCATTTATGGCCCAGAAAGCCAATTTGATGTCGTGTCCTCAAGTCCTACTCTGTCCATGGAATTTCTCAGGCAAAAACACTGCAGTGGGTTGCCAGTTCCTTCTCCAAGGGATCCTCCTGCCCCAGGGACCGAATTCTCATCTTGTGCATTGCAGGTGGACTCTTTACCACTGAGCCTCCTGGAAAGCCCCCAGAGAGCTAACAGGTGTTTGTATAGTAAAATAGGGACTTCCCCAGCGACCCAGTGGTTAAGATCCTGGCTTTCAATGCAGAAGGTGCAGGTCCGATGCAGGGTGTGTGGCTTTGATCCCTGGTCAGGGAACTAAGATCCCACAATGCCACAAAGAGTGACCAAAACTTTTTTAAAATTATTTAAAAGGTAGTAAAATAAAGAGAATAAAGATACATTCTAAAATCCAGAGAAAATTTTTTTTGGCCCATGGGGTTGGGTCATCTCACTTCTGCCCTCAAGAAATCAGCTCCAAAAAGAAAAAAAAAGAAAGGAATCAGCTCCGCTAAGTGAGTCGACTATTCTCACCAGAAAGGGAAAATTTCTCTTCTTGAAATTTCTCACAGTAACAGACTATTTTATTCTCTGGTTTATCCTGCTGGCTCCACAGTTTGGTCACCTGAAGCAATTCTGTACCTGTAAAGATTTAAAGAGTTGCCAGAAGTTTCCCAAGGCTAGCTGCAGTCTCCATTGCTGGTTGCCAGTTGATATTACACGGTTCTGCTTCTGCCATTTGGCCCCTGCCAGGAATATGGATGTGAGATGCTGCCGGTGGATAATGAAATTTAGTAATTTCAATGTAACAATCAATCCTGGGCAGAAACTCATGATTTCAGAACACAGTCCAAGGACTGGGTGCCATGCTTCATGCTTGTCTGATTCCAAATCACTTCTGAACTGAGCTAGGTCTCTGACCCCATAGGGTATTTTGTTTGTCCATTTTTTGTTTTAAATTGGGTCTGTGTATAGTAAAATGTATTCTAGAGTTAAAATCTTATAAACTTTATTATTATAGAAACCTTTTTATTTAACATAAGGTAAAGAAAGTTAAACGAATTTATATCCCACATTTGAAATATATTCAGATCAAACTTCAAAGGTCTTCAGTAACAACAAAGAAAAATTTTTCTTCTGAGTTAATATCTCAGAGATGAAGAAGTCAAAGGTGAACAATCACCAGGGGTGTTCATTGCAGCTCTCAGGCTGCCATCCTGATGTTCTTAGGGTCTCACTTCTCACACATATTTTCTCTCAGTTCAAGTTCAAAAGAATGTTTCTATCTGAACAGACAATACGTTTATTAGATTAGGAACCAGTCATCATTTTGATGACTATTGGCTTTCTTATTTAAATCCTTTTTCCTATTTGATCATTCAATTACTTATTTAACTGAGATTGGTTTATTTTCTCTTCATTTTATCATCACAGACAAACTGGAATTAATATACTAATTTGGACCAAAATTTATTACATAACTCCAACACTGGCACACAAAACCATTTTAAATTACATATCTCTGCTTTCTCAGCCAGAATCTGCAACGAGCTGACCTGGTCTCTTAATTTCTCCCAGTCTGTTTCTCTATCTAGTAAAATAAGAGGCAGGATAACGATTTCTAAGCTTACTTTCAGCTCCAAGATTCTGTGAATATCTGACGTAAGCAGACTTGGCTCTCTTTGGAAACCACCTGCTCATGTGTTCCAGTCTGAATTTCCAGAGTATTCATACTGGTATAAGAAAAAAATAAGTTCATCAAGCAGATAAGCAAGAATTGCCTGTTTAGAAACATCTGGACAGTGGTAACAGCCACCGGTCTTCTCCTCTGTGATCTACAAAGAATTAAACAGAGCAAAACCACAATCAGCGTGCCCTATTTTTACAGCACAATACAATAGAATGAGTTGAAAATGGTTTAGGTTTTATGAGATTTGGGTTTACATCTCCCTCTATTCTTGATTCTAGGACAAGCCTCTTCACCTTTCCAGGCTCCAGTTTACACTCATCTACTAAATAATGGGAAGGCAACTTCTGAGTACTTTTCCTTACTTTGTGGAAATAGAGAAACTAAAATGTTCTTGAGATTCTGTATTGAATGTTTTCTTGCAACTGTTAATAAAATGAGTACTTTTGCTTCAAAAAAAAAAAAAAAGCAACCTTCTAATCTATGCAGAAGAATGAAAAAAGTGAATTATCAGGTTCAATTCATACCTGTCCTCCATTAAATGCTCACTTATCTTGTATGTTTTGATACAGATAACTTGGTATTTTTGTGGAAACTGTGAACTATTTTTGTTATGTGTCTAGAGATGATTCAGTTCAGTAGCTCAGTCGTATCCGACTCTTTGCGACCCCATGAATCGCAGCACACCAGGCCTCCCTGTCCATCACCAACTCCCGGAGTTCACTCAGACTCATGTCCATCAGGTCAGTGATGCCATCCAGCCATCTCATCCTCTGTTGTCCCCTTCTCCTCCTGCCCCCAATCCCTCCCAGCATCAGTCTTTTCCAATGAGTCAACTCTTCACATGAGGTGGCCAAAGTACTGGAGTTTCAGCTTTAGCATCAGTCCTTCCAATGAACACCCAGGACTGATCTCCTTCAGAATGGACTGGTTGGATCTCCTTGCAGTCTCTCAAGAGTCTTCTCCAACACCACAATTCAAAAGCATTGATTCTTCGGCACTCATTAACTTGGCCCAAATTTATGGGAATTTTGTATTCAGGTGGCACACTTGCATTCCTGCATTCATTTGTCTACCTTTATGTTGGTCGCTTACCCTGAGTCAAATCCTCTAGCAAGCTATTTCTGAGCAAATGAGCTTTTCAGCCTTTCTCTAGTCATACCTCGTTGCTTGGAGAGTCTGTCAGAGGCAGGTACTAGATGGTCATATTAATCCCCTCCAACTCCTCACCACCACTCATTTTAGACAGCAAGCATCAGAAGTAAGGGGGATTTCTGAGTGCCAATATGTAGTAGTTACCTATCTATTCATGATAAGAGCAGGAAGAAAATGGAAGGCATTAGTTAGAAAAACATTTCATCTTCTCAGTGTCATGGAAAAGACCTTTTAAAGCACTGGTTTCCCCTCCACACATCTTGCTTATGGACTAGGCATTTTTTTTTTTTTGATAATTTATGTTACCAGTTGTTTTATTTTTTTATTTTTTTCCCACAATTTATTTATTTATTTATTTATTTTTTCTGGTGGACATAACTTATTTCTTTATTTTTTTCTTTTTTTTTTGTATTTATTTTTTTACATGGGACTAGGCATTTTTGAAACTCATGAGTTCTGGTCCATGGCCTTGAAAAAAATTGCTTAATCTCCTGGGCATCCATTTCTTCATATTAAATTACAGAGGTGGTATATAACTAGGCTAAGATCTTCCAAATTCTAAGTGCTATGAATATATGAAGTAAATGGGTTTTTTGTATTTATTTTTTTACATGGGACTAGGCATTTTTGAAACTCATGAGTTCTGGTCCATGGCCTTGAAAAAAATTGCTTAATCTCCTGGGCATCCATTTCTTCATATTAAATTACAGAGGTGGTATATAACTAGGCTAAGATCTTCCAAATTCTAAGTGCTATGAATATATGAAGTAAATGGGCATTTTATGGAGGAAGAAATTTCCTGGATTTAAAGAAAAATTTGCCATCCATGAAAACAAGACCCCTGGAGAAGATGCACACTCTTGGTGAAGGATAATTTTTATTGTCCCTCCCTCAGCACTTTGGTCAGCATTTGATCATTTATTGCTCTCTATCTCTTGTGGGTTTTTTTCTCCCTTAAACTGTCCAGAGGGCAGGGACCATGTCTCAAACACATATTCTACCACAATAATGTGTGTTAAATGCAATAATACTTACTGTTACGAATGAAAGAATCTTGTTAACATTTTGTATGCCTGCATGGAAGAGTATGGTTGAGCATTGGATGAGAGTGATGTGAAGGCAATGACTCTCAAATTAAACTAAGGGTAGACTCAGAGCTTCCCTGATAGCTCAGTTGNTTTAAACTGTCCAGAGGGCAGGGACCATGTCTCAAACACATATTCTACCACAACAATGTGTGTTAAATGCAATAATACTTACTGTTACGAATGAAAGACTCTTGTTAACATTTTGTATGCCTGCATGGAAGAGTATGATTGAGCATTGGATGAGAGTGATGTGAAGGCAATGACTCTCAAATTAAACTAAGGGTAGACTCAGAGCTTCCCTGATAGCTCAGTTGGTAAAGAATCCGCCTGCAATGCAGAAGACCCCTGTTCAATCCCTGGGTTGGGAAGAGCCCCTGGAGAAGGGAACAGCTATCCGCTCCAGTATTCTGGCCTGGAGAATTCCGTGGACTGTATAGCCCATGGAGCCTCAAAGAGTCAGACACGGCTAAGTGACTTTCACTTTCACTTCTTTCAGACTCAGAATTAACAAGGAGGACCTAAGGCAGAAGATGACGACTCTGAGTACTCTCAGCTGAGTGATCTCAGTTTTGGCATTTCGGTAAGTTTCTTAACATTTATTTGAACTGAATGACTCTATCACGAAACAGGAAATCATGAAGCAGAAGGAACTTTGGGAAATAACATTGAGGAAAACAGATGTCAGGCATTAAGACTTTTAATACAGTCTTCAGCATAGTTTAATAATATGTGCCAAGTGGGTATTCAAAAAATAGTCATAATAATGAGAGATGTTAACGATAATCCGTGCTTTGAAGGATGCAGTGGAAGAGCTGGTTCTTAATACCTTCTGTACCGTTTTTAGCTCTGTCTCTAATTTGCTTCATCTCTTAGGGCCATCTGTGCATCTAGTTTTCCCATCTGCAAAATAGAGATCATATAATTTCCTACAGAAGTCTGTGGACTGTGCTTTAATATCCTACAGTGAATCATACATAAATACAAAGCAGGCAAAGAGAAGCCAAATGCTATCACAGGAATAAACTTTGAGGCAGAGAGAATTATAAGTTAAAATTAATTAAGATCTTCTAATATTCTAATGATCTGAAGCAGTTATTGGAAAGAAATTTATATTAGTTTCATTTTAGCTTTTTAAAGTATATGGTTAATGACAAATAAATACAATTCTAGAGTAGTTTATTACATTCTATATTTTATACATATTTATCTATAATATGATGGGGGTTTTAAATTAATTTCTGAAGCAAACTAGCATTATTCTGAAGCAAACTTACTCTTAAAAAGCAGTAATTCTTAAAAGTGCTTTAATAAATACACTTTCAACTATACTCCAATAAAAACTAAAAGCTAGGGAAAGGGAAAGTTAAAGTGTTGCTTAGTCATGTCCAGCTCTTTGCAATCCTATGGACCATAGTCTGCCAGGCTCCTCTGTCCACGGGATTTTCCCGACAAGAATACTGGAGTGGGTTGCCATTTCCTACTCCAGGGGATCTTCCCAACCCAGGGATCAAACCGGTGTCTCCTGCATTGCAGGCATGCATATTCTTTACTGTCTGAGCCACCAGGGAAGCCCCTAAAAGCCAGGGAACTCTTCTCAATACTTTGTAATGACCCATACAGGAAAAAAATCTTAGAAAGGGTGGATACAGGTATAAGTAATTCTCGTTGATGTACAGCAGAACCTAACACAACATTGTAAATCAACTATACTCCAATAAAAATTGTTTTGAAAAAGAAATATTTCTTCTTTGTTATTGAGAAGATATGGGGGGGGAAATGTAATTCAGAACAGCCTACAATTGCCTAGCTCATACAGCCAAACCAAAGGAATTATCTGAGTAAATTGACATCATTTGACATATCAGCAAAAAGCCATCGGTCACTCTGACCCCGAAGGCTTAAATCTCCTTATTTTCTCAATTCTCTTTAAGGATACATATGATTTCTTGTTTCTTTGTTTTGTTCAGTCTGATGGTGCATTGCAAAATTCAGAAGCTTTTTAAATAGACTTTTGTAGGTCTCACTTTGTAAAGTTAATTTGTATTTTTATATTTACACATGGACTAGTCTTAAATATAGCAAGAAGTTTCCTCTAATCATGATCTCTTCTGGAGATGGGATATAGTAGACATTATGAAGAAGGAAGGAAAGTGGATGTTTAGGAAATGGATGAAGGCATCTGCTCCAACTTATGATGTGTTCACGTAAATGCACTCTTATATGTTCAGTCTTCACAAGGACAGAATGTATTAGTCTTTCTCAAAGTCAACTTCCAGTTAACCACTGGAAAACTTGAACAAAGTTTTAGGTAAATTTTCTTTTTCAATGCTGTTCCAATTTTATCATTTCTCTAGACCTGTAGTCATTATTTCATCTATATTTAAAATCAGGTAAAGTCCTAGTATTATCTTTCAAAAGCTGGGTTTGAGAAGAAAATTATCCCTTGTATCATTTGCCTTTTAAATGATCATGAACTTAGATTAAATGTTTCTCACAGAGAAACAGCCCAGAGGCAGAAGGCTGGGGTCCATTTCTTCAGGGACTTTAGGGGAGTAGTATATAAACAAACCTGTTTACACCAAATTTCCTCCATAAAAAACACAACGAAGAAAATGCAGACAAGAATGAGAATTTTGTTAGAGGGAAGTCAAAATAAACTAGAAAAGATTTTTATAACCATGTATTTCTATGTCAAATAATATACTACAGAAGCATAAAATCTCAGAGTTGAAAAGAAACTTAAAACCTCATTCTATCTTCAGGATTTAAATACAAATTGCTTCAGTCCCCCATCCCCACCCCCAAAGTGTGAGAAAATATATAGTTTTCTTTATTATTTTGCTACAGCTTACTTTCCTCTTGAGACCCTGGGATAATAGACTCTGACATGCAAGTTTTCCTTCCCTCTCACATGACACCGTGGGTGCTGTGGAGCATTCGAATGCAGACAACCTTTGTCCTCTGTGCCTTTGCCTACGTGGTCATTCCTTGCCCCATCTGATGCAGCAGTCCATCCCTTCCATCCCTCTGAACTTTGGGCTTCCAGCTTTCCTCTTTCAGAATTGTATGTAAATACCTGAGTGAAGCCCTGGCTCCTGGACTCACTACCAAACTCTCCACAGGAATGCAGGACCTGGAGAGCAAGGCACACACAGGTCTCCTTGCAACTGTGCAGATCTTTCTTTGTTTTGCTATATTCTTGGGGCATTGTCTGGGAGGCAGCAAAAGGACCCCTTTATCCAGAAGGTACAGATGTCTGTATCTTATCACTTACCCCTGACTTCTCTTCTCTACTATCCTCAATTCCAGGGAAGCTTTTTTCTACTGAGGGGAGATGGTTTTCCCTCTTCAAACTGTCTCCAACCTTTGGCTAATCCAAACTTTCCCCATGTTTGGCTCATTCACGGCTTCTCAGTGTTTGGCTAGCCGAAAGTTCCTCACAGTGTTATTTATATTTTGGACCAGACAAGTCTTTGCATTGGTGGACTGTCCCTGTGCATGACAGGGTGTTTAGCAGCATTCCTGGCCTTTACTCACTAGATGCCAGGAGCATCCACCAACTCTTGAAAATCATGACCAAATATCCATTAGGCTAATCCCAAGAGTTCCCTCTGCTTTTCTAAGACCTTGGCTTTGATATACAAAAACTAGAAAGGGACTCACAAGCTATTTGCTTTCCTTTGAGGTAATGAATGCCTTCACCCCACCTTCCCTGAGGCAATACATGTGAAGGAGCTAAGCAAGGTAAGGAGGGTAGGGGAATTAGACGCACTGCTGTGACATGGTTAATATTTCAGGTGCTAACCCATCTGTGATATTCTTTCTCACCTGTTGGCTTAAAAGGTACACCACTGGTCATTCTAGCACCTCTTTTGTGTGGATATTACCTTCCTTCTGTATGTGGGTTGCAGTGAATCCACATATAGAAAGAAATTTAAAAGGGAGCAAAAAGGGATTTAACCCCTAAGTTCTGATCAATACAGAGAACAAAAGGATTACTGTTTATGCCCAACACACGTGCCTAGAGCTGTATTTCTCAATATTGAACTTCCTTCCAAATTTAGAATTTACACTTTAGTGAATATACAGAGAGGCTTAGGTGTTGAAGAGACAGATAGATCAAAAACCTTGCATTCAACGCCTTTAACCCTTGTATGAGTCATTTCAAGGAAATCGATGAGAACTAGCAATAACTCTGACAGAAAATCTTACTTCAGCTCATGGCCCAGAGAGATTTAGCCACTTCTCTAAGCGCTGTGCCTCTTATTTATCCATTTATTATATCATTCGCTCATTTAAGTTTGGAACTAAGTGGCTCCTACAAACCCAGGAGATAATTAGCCATTACAGATTCACATAACACCATGCTGGAGATTATACTTTGAGTTCTATGAAGGTCACTAGGCCTTTATTCTGCCTATTAACTAACTTATTGCCTTGGCATAAATGGGGATAAACACTGGTTAAGCCAGAAGCGAACAGGGAAGATATTTTAGCTTCTAAAACCTCATGCAGGTTACAGTCCAGGGGGCTGCAAAGAGTCGGACATGGTTGAGTGACTATGCACAACTGCCTCAAACTATCATCATTATGAATACAAATAATCGTTGGGGTAACTGGTGAAAACATCAGTTTAGTATTATTTTCTGAATAACACTGCAAAAAAACCTCAACCACTGTTTTTAATGTAGCAGGTAAATCACTGCAGATGGTGAGTGCAGCCATGAAATTAAAAGATCCTTGCTCCTTGGAAGGAAAGTTATGACAAACCTAGACAGCATGTTAAAGCCAACAAAGATCCATCCAGTTAAAACTATGGTTTTTCCAGTAGTCACGTATGGATGTGAGAGTTGGACTGTGAAGACAGCTGAGTGCCAAAGAATTGATGCTTTTGAACTGCGGTCCCTCAGACTACAAGGAGATCCAGTCAGTCCATTCTAAAGGAGATCAGTCCTAGGTGGTCTTTGGAAGGAATGATGCTAAAGCTGAAACTCCATACTTTGGCCACCTCATGCGAAGAGTTGACTCATTGGAAAAGATTCTGATGCTGGGAGGGATTGGGGGCAGGAGGAGAAGGGGATGACAGAGGACAAGATGGCTGGATGGCATCACCGACTCGATGGACGTG
Source organism: Oreotragus oreotragus (assembly GCA_006410675.1). Classification (NCBI taxonomy): domain Eukaryota; kingdom Metazoa; phylum Chordata; class Mammalia; order Artiodactyla; family Bovidae; genus Oreotragus; species Oreotragus oreotragus. Next base: position 82,799 of record SJYX01010814.1, on the reverse strand, counting down.
AGTCTGAGTGAACTCGGGAGTTGGTGATGGACAGGGAGGTCTGGCATGCTGTGATTCATGGGGTTGCAAAGAGTCGGACACGACTGAGTGACTGAACTGAACTGAACTGAAGCACTACTATTGATACGGTTTTACTTTATTTCAGGCTCTGAGTTGAACAGACCATGCCATTTAGTCCTCAGGGCTACCCCATGAGGTATACTATTGGATTCCCCTGAAAACAGAGCTTGAGATAAGGGCTTTGGGTGGTTGGTTTTGGGGAGGTAATCCTTGAGGGCATGAATGAGGATAGAGAAAGCCACACAGAGAAAGAAGAGAAGTCAACAAAAGGCTGCATTAATCAGACATCATGGTGGACAATAGGGACTCAAGCTGCTTGACCTCCTGAGAAGTAGAAAGATGCCTCCCACAGCTGTCCAGCAGAAAGACAGGAAGCAGGGGCATTTATCCACTGACGCCCATGACCCACTGGTCAAGGGTTAACCCCCAGAGCTAGGGAGCTCTCCCAGGGCAGAAAGGAGAGGAGCAAGGCCTTGATGGCTCTCAGGGCGGTAAACGGATGCAGCCAACAGTGGCCCACTGCAGACATGGCTAAAATTAGAGATGAAATACGTGAGTCAGGGCAACAGCAGCTTCTGACACAGCTATTACCGCCCCACTTTACAGAGGGGAAACCAAGATACATGGAGATTACCTCACCTGCTGAAGATCACAAGGTGGGTCAATGGTAGAGTCAAGATTCAAACACTGACCATCAGACTTCAAGGCCATGGTCCCAACCATAGAGGGTAATGACAGCTGCACTATACTCTTCCCAGTGTAGCTCCATCTACAGGGTTAAGTAGTCCACCCACCAATTCTATTTGGAAACCAGGTTGGGGACATTATTCAAACACTGCACTTTCTTCTTTGGGAATTCATTTTTCAAGTTGCAACACCATATGAAAATGCTACTAGAATGCTGTATCTACGTTTTGGGAAGAAAATACCTTTCACTTGAGATCATGCACAAAGAGAGAGGTTCAGATAGTACACCACTTGAAAGGGAGGGAAAAAATCACTCATACAGCTTTTTTAGAGTTTAGAGACTGTTTTTTGATTTTTTTATTAAAACATAATTCTTCAAAGAGTATAGAAATACACCTGGCCATGATCTGTTAGATGTCAACCAACCGCTTCAAACATACATAAGAAATATCTACCAAAGTCTGGCTCACCAAAACTTACTAAGTTGTACATATACATTATCAGAACATCAATGTGGCTACATTTGACAGATTCTTCTCAAGTGGACACAGTTTTCTGACAGATTATGTTCCTTCTCGATGAAAGCTGTTACAGTTGTGAATGTTTGAGCTTGAAGGGCCACACGGTGAAGCATCAGGACGTGAGGAGTTACAGAGGACATGCAGGGCCCTGAGAGGGGGGGTGGCAGGCAGGCCCCTGTTTCCACTGTGAGCACACAATGTACAGAAGAGACAAACACAGAGAGGAAGGCACTCCCTCCTAGGGAGAAGGGTCTTTGGGTTCATAGTCAGGAATCACAAGACAGCACACCCCAGGAAAGGACAGGAAAAAGAAATTCCCTGCACACAGTCTGACCTTCCTCCAAGGGACAAGGGCCAGTGTGGTTCAAGGAGATCTGCGAGGACACTGCCTTTGGGATGTGCTGCCTGCCACTGAGTATGCCCCCTCCCTTCAAGCTTGCTCAAGGCACTGGATTGGCTCCCTTAGGTACAATGAACAAGAACAAACACCCATCAGAAAAGAGCAGAGCTGGTGCTTGGTTTGCTCTCATTAAGAGTGAAGTGTCACCTGTACTTTGAGCTCAGTGGTCTAGAGTCACTTGTGAGAGCCCCCAGGAGACTGGTCAGTTGAGGACATTGTCCTCCCTCTCCTATCCTGTCTGGGTCCTGCTATAACTTCATTGGGAAACAGGAAGCCAAGAGCTTACCTGGGCTAGGTGTTGCCTTGGCATTTTACAATGATGAATTCCTTCTGTTTCGTTCCTCCTTGATGCCCAAAATGAAGGGAGTCATACAAAGACTGAAAATGAAACTGGCAACACCTGGGATCTGGAGTCTTCCTTGGAAGAGAACCAAACTTTTCCCACTCTTTTGGGCAGAATCACCTCTCCTAATCAAGTATTTTTAGCTTGACATTTCCAGAGGCCCCCATATATACTAACTTTGCCTTTTGAATGATTTTTAATTCCAGAAGTTGGCACAAGATCATAATTTTCAATATCCTTTACCCCTGCTGATTGCTGCGTAGAATCTTTCTCATGAGATCATCTGGGAAGATTAAAGACTACAGAGTGTGGGTGTTTCTCAGTCTTTCTTCTCCACTTCTTTCACATTTTAAAATCAATCTAATAGGCATTTTCTTTATGGTCACATGGCTCCATAATTATCTTGGGCTTCTCTTAGAGTACTTGCTCCCTTTGGTACTCCATAGACACTCTCCTCTGTGTACTGTCTGCAAGGCCCCAAACCTGAGATATGCACACGAAGGAAATGCACACGAAGTTCCCACCCAAGACCCATTCCCCTCTACCCAGCTTTTGTCTCCACAGTGAGGAACATGGACTTTACTAAGGACTTGGATCACTGAGATAAACATATAGATAGATAGATAGATATACACATCCTCAATAAAGAGGACATTCGATTTTACATATAGATTTCCCTCTCATTCATAAGCACTTGGCCCGCAGAGCAGGAGTCAACCCATGCTGAGTTGCAATGAGATCATACAAATCATAGGCCCAGTGAAAGAAGAGCAGGAATGTGGAAGGACCTGTGGCTTCCAAGGATTCACAAGCCATGCTAGGAATCCACCTTTGGGAAGATGCTCACTTTATTGTTTCTGCTCATCTTCCGCTCTACCCTGCCTACCTTGGGCATCTTTGTCTGGATCAGCTCTTCTGGGGTGTTACCCAAGGGAGGAAGCAGCCTCTTCTTGCTGTTTCGGGTCTCCGAGAGCCACTGGGGAGGCAACTCAAAAGGCCCAAAGCCAAACTGCAGAGAACACTTGTCAGGAAATGTCTCAGATTCCACAGACACTGCTGGTGCTACCTGGGAGATAGAGTCCTTGGTGCCCGGGGGTGGTGCGGGAGCTGCAAACTGTGGTCCCAGCTCTGCCTCCAGGCAGGTGGGAAGTAGCTCCTTGGCCTGGAGAGCCCCTGACCCTGGGTACTTGGCTTCGCTCTCTTCCTCATCCTCTGTAGGCTTGAAGATCTGCTGCTGCCCAATGTGGAACATCTCCAGGAGTTGGCTGCCTGAGCGCATGCTGGGCTCCAGGCTGGCATCAGCCATCCCACTCCCTGTGCCCACCACGTTTCGGCGGCTGTAGCGGTGGTGCAGTTGGACCAAGGTCCCTACCAAGCACTTGCGGACAGATTTGTTCACAGTAAGAAAAAGCACAGGGTTCGCCAGCAGAGAGACTTTGGGCAGCCAAATGGCCGTGAGCAGCAAGAAGATGGAAGTGTCAGGGACATTAAGCACTGTCTGGTAGATGACCAGTGTGGCGTAGGGCACGCTGCATAAGATGAAGACCATCACCATGGACAGCAGCGTGGCATGCAGCTCAGCCTCCCGCTGGGAGGCATAGGGGATAGAGATGGTGTTCTGTGGGGTCCGCAGTGCTGCTATGATGACCTTCTTCTTCTGGCTGGCACTCAGGGCCCGGCGTATCAGTATTAAGAAGAAGAACACCACAGCCACAGGCACGATGACTGTGGTGATGTTGTAGACCAGAACGTAAACCAGGTGGCCCAAAGAGTTGCTCCAGACTTCTGTGCAGGTTGACATGGCGTAGATGTCGGCCACATTGGCCACTGCAAACACAGGGACACTGGCCACCACTGCATGGGCCCAAATGTATATCACTAGTTCTCGGGACTTGGCGTCAGATATTTTTCTCTCCAGCGGATAGAGGACTGAGTAGTACCTGCCAAATGTACAAGCAAAATTCATTTCACAGAAGAAGACACACTTTAAATTAGGGAATTTATATTACTAAAAGTAGGAGAAAGGAAAGAAAGGGCCGAGTTCTTTCATTCTGCCTAAGACAGAGGAGATCACTAGGGGAATTTGGAAGCTAGACCCTAAGTTTTGAGGACTTTGCCATACAATTCATTGTTAGCTTTATAATTATTGCCACCAGCACTAAATCCCAAAGAGTGCCCTCAATATAAATGATATCTCCATCTGCTGTGAAGGCACTTTTTTTCAATTTAAGGGTAAAGGGTAGTTTGTAAATAATTTTACATGGGCTAGAGGAGCTTAAGAGCAATTTTCAAAGCCATAAAGGAGAGAAATTTGCACACAAATCCAAAGCAAAGTCATGCTGCAGTATATATGCATGGGTATCATTAGCATTTACAGCTGCTGGGGCAAAAGAACCCAGTGTGAGGGACAGACTCTGACAAAGTCCTTCAAAATCAATTCCACTGAAAAAATTTTGTGGGCTCAGTAGCCATTTTTTACATGATAATCACTCAGGACCCCCTAAGAGCAATTAGTAGGTCTAAAACACCCGCACAGTTATATCTTTGTTAAAATCAGAGATTTTTTTCCTTCAAGCTTGACTTGATTATTCTATAACCACCTAAAGAGAATTCCCAAAGCACCTTGTTTCAATATCACCTATGACTTGGGGGAACTGAGTAATCTGTTAAACCCCTAGAACCACATCTGTCTTGAATGGGCAGTCAGTAGCCCTCAGAGATATAGCAAGTTTTTTCACCCTTAGCTCAGCCCACATCTGTGCAGTCAGCTAACACTGGAGTCAGCCTTCCAACCTTATTAACACGTATTCCCTCACGGGGCCACCTGAGCATGTGTGCCTTCCTGTCACAAGGATTTCTGAGCACCACCCGTGTGCTACGTATCGTGCCAGGCACTGGGCTGCAAAGATGAAAGGATACACAAGAATGTTTCTCAACTACATGGGGGAAAAATGGCATGTCAGCAAACAACTATAAATGAGGAGAGGATGGCTCTACTGGAGGCATGCATAGAGGAGGTAGGGGAAGGGGGGCACCTGGGAAAATGTCAAGAGAAAGTGGTGCTGTGGTGGAGTCTGTCAGGGGACAAGCTGGGGAAGAGACGATGCAAACACACATGACCGTGGATGACCAGAGATGGATGGAGCACGGTAAAATGTATTCTAGACCGCTTTCTGGGAGGGGAAAAGAAGAGAAAGAAATGTGTAAGTTATGCACACTCTTAATTTTTTCCTCTCTGAATATAGATAAACTTTTCTATTCATCATTTAACAAACCCAATATGATGGTCCCACACCCACACATGAATACATGTCCACTATCTCTGATCCCCATTTGCTAAAAGACATGTAACGAACCCCAGTTTCCCATTATCTCTGATTCCATTACATGTTGGGAAATAGATGCATCACGAGTGCACAGGTTCACTATACATCATTTTGTTGGAGTGTACGTGTCTAGAGAATGATGCAGAAGTGCACATGGCCTCCCAATTAACTTGCTGACTTGGTGCCATGAAACTAATATCTGAGAAAAAAGTGAGAGAAAGGACTGTTCTCCCTTTATCTTCATGTACACCACACTTAGGCTTTTGCGTAATCACTAAATAATGAAGTAGAGATCTACCAACCTTGCTTTTCTACTAAAAGAACTTGCTTACCTTTTTTTAAAAATAGGAATTTGATATTAGCAGATGTGCTAAGCCGTTTCAGTCATGTCTAATTTTTTGCGACCCTATGGACTGTAGCCTGCCAGGCTCCTCTGTCCATGGGATTCTCCAGGCAAGAATACTAGAGTTGGTTGCCATTTCAGGGGATCTTCCTGCCCCAGGGATCAAACCCAAGTCTCTTATGTCCCCTGCATTGGCAGGCAGGTTCTTTACTACTAGCACCACCTGGGAAGCCCATTAATAGATGCACAATACCATATATAAAATAGATAAACAATACAAATAAAGACCTACTATACAGCACAGGGAACCATATGCAATATTTTGTGTAACCTAAAGTGGAAAAGAATCTGGCAATATTATATATATTATATATATATATATAATATATATACATACATATATAACTGAATCACTTTGTTGTACACCTGAAACATTGTAAATCAACTATAGTTCAATAAAAAAAATAAAGTAAAAGATACACTGGAAAAAAACTTTAAAATGATGGCAAAAATACAGTAGATTTTCTGCTGGAAAGATAATATGGATTTCTTATTATTTATGTATTTTCTTGCCTAAAACCAGAGGCTCAAAAATAACCCACAGGGATTATTGTTCTAGGTGGAATAGCAATCTGTCCTGAATGATGTGTTTCCACTCTTGTTGCATCCTATTCTTAAAAAACCTTCAGGATTCATAGCAGCATTATTCACAAGATCCAAAAAGCAGCAACAACCCAAATGTCCCTTAACTAGTAAACAGATAAATAAACTGTAGTATATGGAAAATTATTCAGCAATAAAAAGGAATGAAGTAAGTTGTTAAAAGAGTAGGTCAAAGGGTTTCCCTCGTTGCTCAGTGGTAAAAATCTGCCTGCCAATGCAGAAGGCATGGGTTCAATCCCTGATCCGGAAGGATCCCACAGGCTGTGGAGCAACCAAGCTTGTGTGCCACTACTGGCTGTGGAGCAACCAAGCTTGTGTGCCACTACTGGCTGTGGAGCAACCAAGCTTGTGTGCCACTACTGGCTGTGGAGCAACCAAGCTTGTGTGCCACTACTGGCTGTGGAGCAACCAAGCTTGTGTGCCACTACTGGCTGTGGAGCAACCAAGCTTGTGTGCCACTACTGTTGAGCCTATGCTCTAGAGACCAGGAACTGCAACAAGAGAAGCTACAGCCATGAGGGGCCCACACGCTGCAACTGGAGCGCAGCCCCTGCTCTCTGCAGCTAGAGAAAAGCCTGAACAGCAATGAGGACCCAACAGAGCCAAAAATAAAGACAACTATTTTTAAAACATGAAAGAGTAGATTGTAACAGTTCGCATCATCAGGAAAATGATGTGTTTCTATATGAGATGATGGATGTTACCTCATTTTTTTGGAATCTTTTTAATGTGGATGATTTTTAAAGTCTTTATTGAGTTTGTTACAGGATCACCTCTGTTTTACGTTTTGACTTTTCAGCCATGAGGCCCCCTGATTAGGAATCAGAACCCATACCCTCTGCATTGGAAAGTGAAGTCTTAACCACTTGACTGCCAGACAAGGCTCCAGCTAAATTTTTAGTGAGCCATTTTACAATATGTGTAAGAAAATCCATTATGCCATATACCCTACATTTATACAGTGCTGTAGTAAAGGGACTGTTGAGTGATGACCCCCATGTAAAAGAAGGCAGACACACAACTCCAAACGGGCCCATGTCATTTGGTTTTGTCACCTGCTTCGTCTGCTCCTGTGGATGGTGAGTTTCTAAGGAGAAAGTGTCAAAGAGCTGCAGTGGCTCTCTAGTGGTAAAAGGATTGCAGACAATTTATCTGAGAAAGAATGTACCAAACAGAAGAGAAGACTAGAAAAATATACATATATATATATATATATATAT
>SJYX01010814.1:13420-75225 GCA_006410675.1 Oreotragus oreotragus | reverse complement strand
GCAGAGTAATCACATTGATCTGGATTCGACTGAGAGTTTTGAGCCTTTTTTGGTTTGGTGGCTCGACTCCTGTAGTTCCTCTGCAGATTCCTGTGGAGAGCGCCTCCTCTTGAGATGCGACGGGATGGCCAAGAATCATTTCTCGACGTAGAAGGGAATGAAACTCTCGTCTCACAAGGAGGAGGGGAGAATGGGGATCTTCTTGAGTTGTGAAGGGACCTTCGTTTTTCTCCTCGATTGGAGACAGTTATGGCAGGACACCTTCTAACTGGCAGCAATCGTTTGAAGGACGCTTCCGAGATTCAAGGGTGAAGGTGTGAATTCCCTCGAGACCCTGCAGTGAAAAAGGACCTCATATCGCCTGGAGAGGAGAACCTCCATGTTTTCTCGAGTTAAGGCAGGTTCCTCTCGAATTACGACAGGGACCTCAGGGACCGCTCAGGAGGCCTCAGGAAAGACCAGGCTTCATGCGAGTTGCTAGGGGCTTTTCATGATTACTCTCCAGTCGGTACCGCATCTTAAGACCTTGACTGGAGCGTAGCCTGCAACCGGAAATTTCCTCGCCACTGCAGACAGGGTTCTTGGGGTTCCTCTGGAGTCTCCACATGGGAGTCCGTCCTCGTCTTGAGTGGAGACATGCAAGTCCGCACTCCTCCCCAGCTGTAGCAGCAGAGTCAAGCTTCCCGTCGAGGTGTCACAGGGATCTGTGTCTTTCCTCAAGGCTTTCCCACAAGGCTGTCACAGTGGCCAACATGGTGGGGGTCGATACTCAGGTAACATCCGAGGCCATGCTACGAAATCAGCTTTAGCTGGAGTAAAATGAGTCATATGGGGGTGTTTCGGAATGGTTGCACGACCCCTGGAGTTCATCTCGACGTTCCTGTAGAGAAGGTCTACACTTGAGATGCGAACGGAACACCAGGGATCATGTCTCGTCGAAGCATGGAAATATACTCATCTCGCATTGAGGAGAGTTAAACAGGGCTCCTCTTGAGTTGTGGAGGGACCCTGTTGTTTCACCCGAGTCTAGAAGGATATGTCAGAGAACTTCTTGACTTGCAGCATGGGTGTTAAAAACGCATTCGAGATTCAAGATGGAAGGTGTGGTTTCCATCGAGACTCCACAGAGGAAATGTCCTCATCTCACCTGGAGGGGAGAAACCTCATGCTTTACTCGCGTTGCGGCATGTGCCTGTCGAATTATGATGGAGACATCAGGGACCCACTAATGAGGCCTTCGGAAAGGCCAGTGTCTCTCCAATTTGCGAGGGGATTCAGGGGATTACACTTCATGCGTTGTTGCATCCTATGTCTTTCTCAGGAGCAGAAGCTGCAACCTGAGATGTCCTCTCCAGTAGTGACGTGGTTCTTGAGGTTCCTCTGGAGACTCCAAAGGCGAAATGTCCTTGTCTCGTGTGGAAACATGCTAGTCCGTTTTCCTCCCAAGATGGANGAGGTTTCCTCTCCAGTAGTGACGTGGTTCTTGAGGTTCCTCTGGAGACTCCAAAGGCGAACTGGGCCTTGTCTCGTGTGGAGACATGCTAGTCCGTTTTCCTCCCAAGATGGAGTAGCAGTGTGAGGCTCCCATCTAGTTGACAGAGGAATCTGAGTCTTTCTCATGAGGCTTTCCTACAGAGCTGTCACACGTGCCACCATGGTGTGAGTCGATACACGGGGTGACTTGCGAGGCACTGCAGGGTAATCACATTCATCTGGATTCCACTGAGACTTTTGAGCCTCTTTTGGTTTGGTGGCTCGACTCCTGGAGTTCCTCTGCAGATTCCTGTGGAGAGCGCCTCCTCTTGAGATGCGACGGGATGGCCCAGAATCTTTTCTCGACGTAGAAGGGAAAGGAACCCTCGTCTCACAATGAGGAGGGGAGAATAGGGATCCTCTGGAGTTGTGAAGGGACCTTCGTTTTTCTCCTCGAGTGGAGACAGATATGGCAAGAAATCTCCTAACTTGTAGCAAGCGTTTGAAGGACACTTCCGAGGTTCAAGGGTGAAGGTGCGATTTCATTCGACACCCTGCAGCGGAAAAGGGCCTCATCTCGCCTGGAGGGGAGAATCTCCTGGTTTTTCTCTAGTTACGGCACGTTACTCTCGAGTTACGACGGGGAGCTCAGGTTCCCGCTCAGGAGGGCTCAGGAAAGGCCAGGGTTCATGCGAGTTGCGAGGGGCTTTTCAGGATTCCCCTACAGTCGGTGCCGCATCTTAAGTCCTTGACTGGAGCGTAGGCTGCAACCGGAAATTTCCTCGCCACTGCAGACAGGGTTCTTGGGGTTCCTCTGGAGTCTTCACATGGGAGTCCGTCCTCATCTCGAGTGGAGGCATGCAAGTCTGCTTTCCTCCCCAGCTGTAGCAGCACAGTAAAGCTTCCAGTCAAGGTGTCACAGGGATCTGTGTCTTTCCTTAAGGCTTTCCCTCAAGGCTGTCACAGGGGCCACCATGGTGTGAGTCAATACCCTGGTTAACATCCGAGGCAATGCTACGAAATCAGCTTTAGCTGGAGTAGAATGAGTCATATGGGGTTTTTCGGAATGGTTGTACGAACCCTGGCGTTAATCTCGATGTTCCTGTAGAAAAGGCTTCCACTTGAGATGCGAAAGGAACACCAAGAATCATGTCTCGCCAAAGCAGGGAAATACGCTCATCTCGCATTGAGGAGAGTGAAACAGGGCTCCTCTTGAGTTGTGGTGGGACCCTTGCTGTTTCACTCGAGAGGAGACGGATATGCCGGGGAACCTCTTGACTTGCAGCAAGGATGTGAAGAATGCTTTCGAGGTTCAAGAGGGAAGGTGAGATTTCCGTCGAGACACAGCAGCGAAAAAGGGCCTCATCTCGCCTGGAGGGCAGAACCTCCTGGTTATTCTCGAGTTGCAGCAGGGTCCTCTCGAGTTACGATGCAGACCTCTGGGACCACTCATGAGGCCTCAGGAAAGGCCAGTGTCACTCCAAGTTGCGAGGCGACTCGAGGGATTCTTCTCCTTTCGGTGCTGCTGCCTAAGTGTTTGTAAGGAGAAAAGGCTGGAACCTGAAGTTTCCTCTCCACTGCTGACATGGTCCTTGAGGTTCCTATGGAGTCTCCACAGGGAAGTCAGGCCTTTTCTGTTTTGCAGAAATGCTAGTTTGCTTTTCTTCCGAGCGGTAGTAGCAGTGTAAGGCTTCCCATCGAGTTGACACAGGGATCTGAGGTATTCTCACGATGCTTTCCCACAGGGCTGTCAAACCTGCCACTGTGGTGTCAGTCGATAGTGGAAGGATGTACTTCTTCACTTGCAGCAAGGATGTGAGTGACTCTTTCAAGTTTCAAGAAGGAAGATGTGATTTCCGTTGAGACACCACAGCAGAAAAAGGTCTTATCTCACCTGGAGGGGAGAACCTCTGGGTTTTTCACGAGTTGTGCCAGGTTCCTCTCGAGTTACGATGGAGACCTCAGGGAAACACTCATGAGGCCTCAGGAAAGGCCAGTGTCTCTCCGAGTTGCTAAGAGACTTGCGGGATTCCTCTCCATTCAGTGCTGCTTCCTAAGTGTTTGTCAGGAACAATGGCCGGAAACTGAGGTTTCCTCTCCAGTGCTGACATGGTTCTTGAAGGTCCTCTGGAGTCTCCACAGGCGAGTCAGGCCTTGTCTCGTGTGGAGAAACGCTAGTTCATTTCCTCCTGAGCTGTAGTAGCAGTGGGAGGTTTCCCATCGTGTTGACACAGAGATCTGAGGCTTTCCCACGAGGCTTTTTCACAGAGCTGCCACACCTGCCACCGTGGTGTGAGTCGATACACTGGGTGACATTCGAGGAACTGCAATTTAATCAAGTTCATCTGGATTCGACAGACTTTTGCTCCTTTTTTTTTTTTTTTTTTTTTGCATGCCCGAACCCTGGAGTTCCTCGCGAGTTTCTTGTGGAGAGCCCCTCCTCTTGAGATGTAATGAGAAGGTAGGAATCATTTCTCAATGAATCAGGGAAAGGAACCCTCGTCTCACACTGAAGAGGGGAGAATGGGAATCCTGTTCATTTGTGAAGATACCTTCGTTGTTCTACTCGATTGGAGACAGATATGTCAGGGAATTTTTTGACTAGCCTCAAGTGTTTGAACGACGCTTCTGAAGTTCAAGAGGAAAGGTGTGATTTCCCTTGAGAGCCTGCAGTGGTAAAAGGCCTCAACTCGCCTGGAGGGGAGAACCTCCTGGTTTTTCTTGAGTTACGGCAGGTTCCTCTCGAGTTACAACGGGAAGCTCAGCGACCCGCTCAAGAGGCCTCAGGAAAGGCCAGTGCCAAGGCGAGTTGAGATGGGCTTCTTGGGATTCCTCTCCAGTCAGTGCCGCATGTTAAGTCCTTGTCTGGAGCGTAGGCCGCAACCTGAAGTTTCTCTCCACTGAAGACAGGGTTCTTGGTGTTCCGCTGTAGTCTCCACATGGGATTCAGGCCTCGTCTGAAGTGGAGACATTCACGTCCACTTTCGTCCCCAACTGTAGCAGCAGAGTCAGTCTTTCTGTCGAGTTGACACTGGGATCTGTTCCTTTCCTCAAGGCTTTCCCACAGGGCTGTCGCAGGGCCCAACATGGTGTGAGTCGATACTCTGCATAACATTCGAGGAGGTGAAGGGAAATCAGATTCTGCTGGAGTGGTTTGAGTAATATGGTGGTCTTTCGGAATGGTTGCACCACATGTGGAGTTCCTCTCGACTTTCCTGTAGAGAAGGACTCCACTTCAGATGTGAAGGGAACGCCAGGCATCATGTCTAGTCGAAGCAGGAAAGGAAAACGTCATCTCGCATTGAGGAGAGGGAAACGGTGCTCTTCTTTTGTTGTGGAGGGACCCTCGCTGTTTCGCTCGACTGGAGACGGGTATGTCAGAGAAATTCTTGACTTGCAGCAAGGGTGTGAAGACACTTCCGAGGTTCAAGAGGGAAGGTGTTATTTCAGTCGAGACACCACAACGGAATAGGGCCTCATCTCGCCTGGAGGGCAGAACCTTCTGGTTATTCTCGAATTGCAGCAGGGTCCTCTCGAGTTACGATGGAGACTTCTGGGACCCACTCATGAGGCCTCAGGAAAGGCCGTGTCTCTCCGAGTTGCGAGGGGCCTCGCGGGATTCCTCTCCATTCAGTGCTCCTTCCTAAGTGTTTGTCAGAAGCAAAGGCCGGAACCTGAGGTTACCTCTCCAGTGCTGATCTGGCTCTTGAGGTTCCTCTGGAGACTCCACAGGGGAGCCAGGCTTTGTTTCGTGTGGAGACATGTTAGTCCGTTTTCCTCCCGAGCTGTAGTAGCAGTGTTAGACTTCCCATCGTGTTGACACAGAGATGAGAGGCTTTCCCAAGAGGCTTTCCCACAGAGCTGTAACACATGCCACCACGGTGTGAGTCGATACACGGGGTTACTTTCGAGGCACTGCAGGGTAATCACATTCATCTGGATTCGACTGAGACTTTTGCGCCTCTTTGGGTTTGATTGCCCGACTCCTGGAGTTCCTCTCAAGTTTCCTGTGGAAAGGGCCTCCTCTTGAGATGCGAAGGGAAGGGTAGGGATCATTTCTCGACGAAGCAGGAAAGGGACCTTGGTCTCACACTGAGGTGGGGAGACTGGGGATCCTCCTGAGTTGTGCAGGGAACTTTGTTTTTCTACTCGAGTGGAGACTAATATGCCGGGGAATGTCATACCTTGCAGCAAGAGTTTGTAGGACGCTTCTGAGGTTCAGGAAGGAAGGTGTGATTTCCCTCGAGACCCTTCAGCCGAAAAGGGCCTCATCTCGCCTGGAGGGCAGAACCTCCTGTTTTCTCTCGAGTTGCGGCACGGTCTTCTCGAGTTACGATAGAGAACTCTGGGACACACTCATGAGCTCTCAGGAAAGTCCAGTGTCACTGCGAGCAGCGAGGGGACTCGAGGTATTCCTCTCTTTCGGTGCTGCTACCTAAGTGTTTGTCAGGAGCGAAGGCTGGAACCTGAAGTCTCCTCTCCACTGCTGACATGGTTCTTGAGGTTCCTTTGGAGTCTCCACAGGGGAGACAGGCCTTTTCTCGTGTGGAGAAATGCTTGTTTGCTCTCCTTCCAAGCGATAGTAGCAGTCTGAGGCTTCCCATCGAGTTGACACAGGGATCTGAGGCATTCCCACGTGGCTTTCCCACAGAGCTGTCACACGTGCCACCGTGATATCAGTCGATAGAGCAAGGATGTACTTCTTGACTTGCAGCACGGATGTGAGAAACTCTTTCGAGTTTCAAGTGGTAAGGTGGGATTTCCGTCGAGACACCACAGTGGAAATAGGCCTCATCTCGCCTGAAGGGGGGAACCTGTGGGTTTTTCTCGAGTTGTGGCAGGTTCCTCTCGAATTATGATGGAGAACTCAGGGACATACTCATGTGGCATCAGGAAAGGACAGTGTCTCTCTGAGTTGTGAGGGGCCTCGTGTGATTCCTCTCCATTCGTTGCTGCATCCTAAATCTTTGTCAGGAGCGGAGGCCACAACCTGAGGTTTCCTCTCCATTGCTGACGTGGTTCTGGAGGTTCCACTGGAGACTCCAAAGGCGAAACAGGCCTTGTCTCGTGTGGCATATGCTAGTCCGTTTTCCTCCCAAGATGTAGTAGCAGTGTGAGGCTTCCCATCGAGTTGACACAGGAATCTGAGTCTTTCCCAAGAGGCTTTCCCACAGAGGTGTAACACGTGCCACCATGGTGTGAGTCGATACACGGGGTGACTTTCGAGGCACTGCAGGGTATTCAGATTCATCTGGATTCAACTGAGACTTTTGTGCCTCTTTTGGTTTGGTGGCCCGACTCCTGGAGTTCCTCTCGAGATTCCTGTGGAGAGCGCCTCCTCTTGAGATGCGATGGGATGGGCAAGAATCATTTCTCGACGAAGAATGGAAAGGAATCTTCGTCTCACAATGAGGAGGGGAGAGTGGGGATCCTCTTGAGTTGTGCAGGGACCTTCGTCCTTCTCCTCGAGTGGAAACAGATATGGCAGGAAACCTCCTAACTTGCAGCAATCGTTTGAAGGACGCTCCCGAGGTTCAAGAGTGAAGATGTGATTTATCTCGAGACCCTGCAGCGGAAAAGGGCCTCATCTCGCCTGGAGGGGAGAACCTCCTAGTTTTTCTCGAGTTACGGCAGGTTCCTCTCGAGTTACGATGGGGACCTCAGGGACCCGCTCAGGAGGCCTCAGGAAAAGCCAGGGTTAATGCGAGGTGCGAGGGGCTTTTCAGGATTCCTCTCCAGTCCGTGCCGCATCTTGTCCTTGTCTGGAGTGTAGGCCAAACCTGAAATTTCCTCGCCACTGCAGACAGGATTCTTGGGGTTTCTCTGGAGTTTCCACATGGGATTCCGTCCTCGTCTCGAGTAGAGACATGCAAGTTCGCTTTCCTTCCCAGCTGTCGCACCAGAGTCAAGATTCCAGTTGATGTGTCACAGGGATTTGTGTCTTTCCTCAAGGCTTTCCCACAAGGCTGTCACAGGGGCCACCATGTTGTGAGTCGATACTCTGGGTTACATCCGAGGCAGCGCTATGAAATCAGCTTTAGCTGGAATGGAATGAGTCATATGGGGGTGTTCCAGAATGATTTCACGACCATTCCACCGTGGAGTTCATCTCGACGTTCCTGTAGAGAAGGACTCCACTTGAGGTGTGAAAGGAACATCAGGAATCATGTTTAACTGAAGCAGGAAAATACGCTCATCTCGCATTTAGGAGAGTGAAACGGGCTCCTCTTGAGTTGTGGAGGGATCCTCTTGTTTCACTCGAGTCTAGCAGGATATGTCGGAGCACTTCTTGACTTGCAGCATGAGTGTGAAAAACGTTTTCGAGTTTCAAGGTGGAAGATGTGATTTCCGTAGAGACACTGCAGCGGAAATGTCCTCATCTCGCCTGGAGGGGAGAAACTCCAGGTTTTTCTGGAGTTGCAGCAGGTGCCTCTCGAGTTACGATGGAGACCTCAGGGACCCACTCATGAGGCCTCCGGAAAGGCCAGTGTCTCTCCGATTTGCGAGGGGATTCAAGGGATTACACTTCATTCGTTGCTGCATGCTATGTTTTCTCAGGAGTAGAAGTCGCAACCTGAGGTTTCCTCTCCAGTGCTGATCTGGTCTTGAGGTTCCTCTGGAGACTCCACAGGGGAGCCAGGCCTTGTCTTGTGTGGAGACATGCTAGTCCGTTTTCTTCCCGAGCTGTAGTAGCAGTGTTAGGCTTCCCATCGTGTTGACACAGAGATCTGAGGCTTTCCCACGAGGATTTCCACAGAGCTGTCACACGTGCCACCTTGGTGTGAATCAATTCACTGGGTGACATTCTAGGACCTGCAGTTTTATTACGTTCATCTGGATTCGACAGAGACTTTTTCTCCTCTTTTTTTTTTTTTTTTTTTTGCAGGCCTGAACCCTGGAGTTCCTCTCCATTTTCCTGTGGAGAGCACCTCATCTTGAGATGCAATGGGAAGGCAGGAATCATATCTCGACGAATCAAGGAAAGGAACCTTATCTCACACAGAAGAGGGGAGAATAGGGATCCTCTTCAGTTGTGAAGATACTTTCGTTGTTCTACTCAATTGGAGACAGATATGTCAGGAAATTGTTTGACTAGCCTCAAGTGTTTGAACGACGCTTCCGAAGTTAAAGAGGGAAGGTGTGATTTCTCTTGAGAGCCTGCAGTGCAAAAAGGTCTCATCTCGCCTGTAGGGGAGAACCTCATGGTTTTTCTAGAGTTATGGGAGGTTCCTCTCGAGTTATGACGGGAATCTCAGTGAACCGCTCAGGAGGCCTCAGGAAAGGCCAGTGCCAAGGCGAGTTGAGAGGAGCTTCGTGGGATTCCTCTCCAGTCGGTGCCGCATCTTAAGTCCTTGCCTGGAGTGTAGGCCGCAACCGGGAGTTTCACTCCACTGAAGAATGAGTTCGTTGGGTTCCTCTGGAGTCTCCACATGGGATTCAGGCCTCGTCTGGAGTTTAGACATGCACGTCCGCTTTCCTTCCCAGCTGTAGCAGCAGAGTCAGGCTTCCTGTCGAGTTGACACAGGGATCTGTTCCTTCCCTCAAGGCTTTCCCACGGGGCTGTCGCAGGGCCCAACATGGTGTGAGTCGATACTCTGGGCAACATTCGAGGAGGTGCAGGAAAATCAGCTTCAGCTGGAGTGGTTTGAGTCACATGGTGGTCTTTCAGAATGGCTGCATCACCCGTGGAGTTCCTCCCGACTTTTCTGTAGAGAAGGACTCCACTTGAGATGTGAAGGGAACTCCAGGCATCATGTTTAGTCGAAGCAGGAAAAGAAAACGTCATCTCACATTGAGGAGAGGAAAACGGGGCTCCTCTTGAGTTGTGGAGGGACCCTCACTGTTTCGCTCGAGTGGAGACGGATATGTCAGAGAACTTCTTGACTTGCAGCAAGGGTGTGAAGGACGCGTTCGAGGTTCAAGAGGGAAGGTGTGATTTCCGTTGAGACACCACAACGAAAAAGGGCCTCATCTCGCCTGGAGGGCAGAACCTCCTGGTTATTCTCGAGTTGCAGCAGGGTCCACTCGAGTTACGGTGGAGACCTCTGGGAACCACTCATGAGGCCTCAGGAAAGGCCAGTGTCTCTCTGAGTTGCTAAGAGACTTGCAGAATTCCACTCCATTCGGTGCTGCTTCCTAAGTGTTTGTCAGGAGCAAAGGCCGGAACCTGAGGTTTTCTCTCCAGTGCTGACATGGTTCTTGAGGTTCCTCTGGAGTCTCAACAGGGGAGTCAGGCCTTCTCTTGTGTGGAGACATGCTAGTTTGCTTTCTTCCCGAGCTGTAGTAGCAGTGTGAGGCTTCCCACCGAGTTGACACAGGGATCTGAGGCATTCCCACGTGGCTTTCCCACAGGGCTGTAACACGTGCCACCGTGGTGTCAGTCAATACACGGGGTGACATTCGAGGCACTGCAGGGAAATCACGTTCATCTGGATTCGACTGAAACTTTTGTGCCTCTTTTGGTTTGGTTGCCGAACTCCTGGAGTTCCTCTCGAGATTCCTGTGGACAGCACCTCCTCTTGAGATGCGACGGGAGTGCCAAGAATCATTTCTCGACAGAGAAGGGAAAGGAACCCTCGTCTCACACTGAGGAGGGGAGAATGTGGATCCTCCTGAGTTGTGCAGGGAACTTTGTTTTTCTCCTCAATTGAAGACAGATATGCCGGGGAACGTCTTAACTTGCAGCAAGCTTTTGTAGGACGCTTCCGAGGTTTAAGAAGGAAGGTGTGATTTCCCTCGAGACCCTTCAGCCGAAAAGGGCCTCATCTCACCTGGAGGGGAGAACCTCATGGTTTGTCTCGAGTCACGGCAGATTCCCCTCAAGTTATGACAGGGACCTCAGGGACCCGCTCAGGATGCCTCAGGAAAAGCCAGGATTCATGCGAGTTGTGAGGGGCTTTTCAGGAATCCTCTTCAGTCGGTGCAACATCTTAAGTTCTTGTCTGGAGCATAGGCTGCAAACTGAAAATTCCTCGCCACTGCAGACAGGGTTCTTGGGGTTCCTCTGGAGTCTCAACATGGGAGTCTGTCCTCGTCTCGAGTGGAAACATGCAAGTCCGCTTTCCTCCCCAGCTGTAGCAGCAGAGTCAAACTTCCGGTCAAGGTGTCACAGGGATCTGTGTCTTTTCTCAAGGCTTTCCCACAAGGCTGTCAGAGGGACCACCATGGTGTGAGTCAATACTCTGGGTAACATCTGAGGGAGTGCTACGAAATCAGATTTAGATTGAGTATAATGAGTCATATGAGGGTGTTTTGGAATGTTTGCTCGAACCCTGGAGTTCATCTCGACGTTCCTGTAGAGAAGTCCTCCACTTGAGGTGCGAAAGGAACACCAGGAATCATGTCTCGCCGAAGCAGGGAAATACGCTCATCTCGCATTGAAGAGGGTGAAACGGGGTTCCTCTTGAGTTGTGGAGGGACCCTCTTGTTTCACTCGAGTCTTGAAGGATATGTCGGAGAACCTCTTGATTTGCAGCATGGGTGTGAAAAATGCTTTCGAGTTTCAAGATGGAAGGTGTGATATCCATAGAGACACCGCAGCGGAAATGTCCTCATCTCGCCTGGAGGGGAGAAACTCCAGGTTTTTCTCGAGTTGCGGCAGGTGCCTCTTGAGTTACGATGGAGACCTCAGGGACCCACTCATGAGGCCTCCGGAAAGGCCAGTGTCTCTCCGATTTGCGAGGGGATTCAAGGGATTACACTTCATTCGTTGCGGCATCCTAAGTCTTTCTCAGGAGCAGAAGCCGCAACCTGAGGTTTCCTCTCCAGTGCTGATCTGGATCTTGAGTTTCTTCTGGAGACTCCACAGGGGAGCCAGGCCTTGTCTCGTGCGGAGACATGCTAGTCCGTTTTTCTCCCGAGCTGGAGTAGCAGTGTGAGGCTTCCCATCCTGTTGATACAGAGATCTGAGGCTTTCCCACGAGGCTTTCCCACAGACCTGTCACACGTGTCACCGTGTTGTGAGTCGATTCACTGGATGACATTCGAGGAACTGCAGTTTAATCACTTTCATCTGGATTTGACTGAGACTTTTGCTCCTCTTTTTTTATTATTATTATTTATTTTTTTGCAGGCCCGATCCCTGGAGTTCCTCTCGGGTTTCCTGTGGAGAGCGCCTCCTCTTGAGATGCAGTGGGAAGGCAGAAATCATTTTTCGATGAATCAGGGAAAGGAACCCTCGTCTCACACTGAAGAGGGGAGAATGGGGATCCTCTTCAGTTGTGAAGATACCTTCGTTGTTCTACTCGATTAGAGACAGATATGTCAGGGAATTTTTTGACTTGCCACAAGTGTTTGAATGACGCTTCCGAAGTTCCAGAGGGAAGGTGTGATTTCCCTTGATAGCCTGCAGCGGAACAAGGCCTCATCTCGCCTGGAGGGGAGAACCTCCTGGTTTTTCTCGAGTTATGGCAGGTTCCTCTCGAGTTATGATGGGAACCTCAGCGACCTGGTCAAGAGGCCTCAGGAAAGGCCAGTGCCAAGGCGAGTTGAGATGGGCTTCTTGGGATTCCTCTCCAGTCGGTGCCGCATCTTAAGTCCTTGTCTGGAGCATAGGCTGGCACCTGAAGTTTATCTCCACTGAAGACAGGGTTCTTGGGGTTCCTCTGGAGTCTCCACATGGGATTCAGGCCTCGTCGGGAGTGGAGACATGCACGTCCGCTTTCCTCCCCAGCTGTAGTAGCAGAGTCAGGCTTCCTTTCGAGTTGACACAGGGATGTGTTCCGTCCTTCAAGGCTTTCCCACAGGGTTGTCACAGGGGCCAACATGGTTTGAGTCGACACTCTGGGTAACATTCGAGGAGGTGCAGGGAAATCAGCTTCAGCTGGAGTGGTTTGAGTCATATGGTGGTCTTTCGGAATGTTTGCACCACCCGTGGAGTTCCTCTCGACTTTCCTGCAGAGAAGGACTCCACTTGAGATGCGAAGGGAACGCCAGGCATCATGTCTAGTCGAAGCAGGAAAAGAAAATGTCATCTAGCATTGAGGAAATGGAAACGGGGCTCCTCTTGGGCTGTCGAGGGACCCTCGCTGTTTAGCTCGGGTGGAGACAGATATGTCAGAGAACTTGACTTGCAGCAAGGGTGTGAAGGACGCTATCGAGGGTCAAGAGGGAAGCTGTGATTTCCGTAGAGACACCGCAAAGAAAAAGGGCCTCATCTCGCCTGGAGGGCAGCACCTCCTGGTTATTCTCGAATTGCAGCAGGGTCCTCTCGAGATACGATGGAGACCTCTGGGACCCACTCATGAGGCCTCAGGAAAGGCCAGTTTCTCTCCGAGTTGCTAAGAGACTTGCGGGATTCCACTCCATTCGGTGCTGTTTCCTGAGTGTTTGTCAGGAGCAAAGGCCGGAACCTGAGTTTTCCTCTCCAGTGCTGCCATGGTTCTTGAGGTTCCTCTGGAGTCTCGACAGGGGACACAAGCCTTGTCTCCTGGAGAAATGCTAGCTCGCTTTCTTCCCGAGCTGTAGTAGCAGTGTGAGGCTTCCCATCGAGTTGACACAGAGATCTGAGGCTTTCCCACGAGGCTTTCCCACAGAGCTGTCACACGTGCCACCGTGGTGTGAGTCGATACACTGGGTGACATTCGAGGAACTGGAGTTTAATCACGTTCATCTGGATTCGACTGAGACTTTTGCTCCTCTTGTTTTTTACAGAGCCGGACTCTAGAGTTCCTCTTGAGTTTCCTGTGAAGAGCGCCTCCTCTTGAGATGCAATGGGAAGGCAGGAATCATTTCTCGACAAATCAGGGAAAGGAACCCTCGTCGCACACTGAAGAGGGGAGAATGGGGATCCTCTTCAGTTGTGAAGATACCTTCGTTGTTCTACTTGATTGGAGACAGATATGTTAGGGAATTTTGTGACTAGCCTCAAGTGTTTGAACGATGCTTCCGAAGTTCAAGAGGGAAGGTGTGATTTCCCTTGAGAGCCTGCAGCTGAAAAAGGCCTCATCTGGCCTGGAGGGGAGAAACTCCTGGTTTTTCTCGAGTTGCAGCAGATGCCTCTCGAGTTACGATGGAGACCTCAGGGACCCATTCATGAGGCCGCCCGAAAGGCCAGTGTCTCACCGAGTTGCGAGGGGCCTCATGGGATTCCTCTCCACTCGTTGCTGCATCCTAAATCTTTGTCAGGAGCGGAGGCCGCAACCTGAGTTTTCCTCTCCAGTGCTGACGTGGTTCTTGAGGTTCCTCTGGAGACTCCAAAGGCAAACCAGGCCTTGTCTCGTGTGGAGACATGCTAGTCCGTTTTCCTCCCAAGATGTAGTAGCAGTGTTATGCTACCCATCGAGTTGACACAGGAATCTGAGTCTTTCTCACAGAGCTGTAACACGTGCCACCATGGTGTGAGTCGATACACGAGGTGATTTTTGAGGCACTGCAGGGTAATCACATTCATCTGGATTTGACTGAGACTTTTGTGCCTCTTTTGGTTTGGTGGCCCGACTCCTGGAGTTCCTCTCGAGATTCCTATGGAGAGAGCCTCCTCTTGAGATGCGACGGGATGGCCAAGAATCATTGCTCGACGTAGAAGGGAAAGGAACCCTCGTCTCACAATGAGGAGTGGAAAATGGGGATCCTCTTGAGTTGTTCAGGAACCTTCGTTCTTCTTCTCGAATGAAGACAGATATGTCAGGAAACCTCTTTACTTGCAGCAAGCATTTGAAGGACGCTTCCGAAGTTCAAGAGTGAATCTGTCATTTCCCTCGAGACCCTGCGGCGGAAAAGGGCCTCATCTCGCCTGGAGGGGGGAACCTCCTGGTTTTTCTCGAGTTACAGTAGGTTCCTCTCGAGTTACGTTGGGGAACTCAGGGACCCGCTCAGGAGGCCTCAGGAAAGGCCAGGTTTCATTCGAGTTGGGAGGGGCTATTCAGGATTCCTATCCAGTCGGTTCTGCATCTTAAGTCCTTGTCTGGAGCTCAGGCCGCAACCTGAAGTTTCTCTCCACTGCAGACAGGGTTATTGGGGTTCCTCTGGAGTCTCCAAATGGAATTCAGGCCTCGT
This sequence comes from Oreotragus oreotragus, assembly GCA_006410675.1. NCBI lineage: Eukaryota > Metazoa > Chordata > Mammalia > Artiodactyla > Bovidae > Oreotragus > Oreotragus oreotragus. The sequence goes on along the minus strand of SJYX01010814.1, from coordinate 60,756 downwards.
CTGGAGTGGAGACATGCACGTCCACTTTCCTCCCCAGCTGTAGCAGCAGAGTCAGGCTTCCTGTCGAGTTGACACAGGGATCTGTTCTTTCCATCAAGGCTTACCCACAGGGCTGTCACAGGTCCCAACACAGTGTGAGTTGATACTCGGGGTAACATTCGAGGAGATGGAGGGAAATCAGCTTCAGCTGGAGTGGTTTGAGTCATATGGCGGTCTTTCAGAATGGTTGCACCACCCGTGAAGTTCCTCTCGACTTTCCTGTAGAGAAGGACTCCACTTGAGTTGCGAAGGGAACGCCAGGCATCATGTCTAGTCGAAGGAGGAAAAGAAAACGTCCTCTCGCATTGAGGAGAGTGAAACGTGGCTCCTCTTGAGTTGTGGAGGGACCCTCGCTGTTTCGCTCGAGTGGAGACGGATATGTCAGAGAACTTCTTGACTTGCAGCAAGGGTGTGAAGCACGCTTTCGAATTTCAAGAGGGACGGTGTGATTTCCGTCGAGACACCGCAACGAAAAATGGCCTCATCTTGCCTCGAGGGCAGAACCTCTCAGCTATTCTCGAGTTGCAGCAGGGTCCTCTCGAGTTACAATGGAGACCTCTGAGACCCAATCATGAGGCCTCAGGAAAGGCCAGTGTCTCTCCGATTTGCTAAGAGACTCGCGAGATTTCTCTCCATTCGGTGCTGCTTCCTAAGTGTTTGTCAGGAGTAAAGGCCGTAAGCTGAGGTTTCCTCTCCAGTGCTGATATGGTTCTTGAGGTTCCTTTGAGTCTCCAAAAGCGAACCAGGCCTTGTCTCGTGTGGAGACATGCTAGTTCATTTTCCTCCCAAGATGTAGTAGCAGTGTGAGGCTTCCCATCGAGTTGACACAGGAATATGAGTCTTTCCCACGAGGCTTTCCCACAGAGCTGTAACACGTGCCACCATGGTGTGAGTCAATAGACGGGGTGACCTTCGAGGCACTGCAGGGTATTCAGATTCATCTGGTTTCGACTGATACTTTTGTGCCTCTTTTGGTTTGGTGGACCGACTCCTGGAGTTCCTCTTGAGATTCCTGTGGAGAGCGCCTCCTCTTGAGATGTGACGGGATGGCCAAGAAACATTTCTCGACGTATAAAGGAAAGGAAGCCTCATCTCACAATGATGAGGGGAGAATGGGGATCCTCTTGAGTTGTGCAGGGACCTTCGTTCTTCTCCTCGAGTGGAGACAGATATGTCAGGAAACCTCTTAACTTGCAGCCAGCTTTTGAAGGACTCTTCCAAGGTTCAAGTGTGAAGGTGTGATTTCCCTCCAGACCCTGCAGCGGAAAAGGGCCTCATCTCGCCTGGAGTGGAGAACCTCCTGGTTTTTCCCGAGTTACGGCAGGTTCCTCTCGAGTTACCACGGGGACCACAGGGAACGGCTCAGGAGGCCTCAGTAAGGCCAGGGTTCATGCGAGTTGCGAGGGGCTTTTCAGGATTTCTCTCCAGTATGTGCCGCATCTTAAGTCCTTGTCTGGAGCGTAGGCCGAAACCTGAAATTTCCTCGCCACTGCAGACAGTGTTCTTGGGGTTCCCCTAGAGTCCCCACATGGGAGTACGTCCTCATTTCAAGTAGAGACATGCAAGTCCGCTTCCCTCCCCAGCTGTAGCAGCAGAGTCAAGCTTCCCGTCGAGGTGTCACAGGGATCTGTGTCTTTCCTCAAGGCTTTCCCACAAGGCTATCACAGGGGCCACCATGGTGAGGGTTGATTCTCTGGGTAACATCTGAGGCAGTGCTACGAAATCAGCTTTAGCTGGAAAAGAATGATTCATTTGGGGGTGTTTCAGAATGGTTGCACGACACCTGGAGTTCATCTAGACGTTCCTGTAGAGAAGGCCTCCACTTGAGATGCGAAAGGAACACCAGAAATCATGTCTCGCCGAAGCAGGGAAATACACTCATCTCGCATTGAGGAGAGTGAAACGGGGCTCCTCTTGAGTTGTGCAGGGACCCTCTTGTTTCACTCGAATCTAGAAGGATATGTCGAAGAACTTCTTGACTTGCAGCATGGGTGTGAAAAACGCTTTCTAGTTTCAAGATGGAAGGTGTGATTTCCATAGAGACACCGCAGCGGAAATGTCCTCATCTCGCCTGGAGGTGAGAAACTCCAGGATTTTCTCGAGTTGCGGCAGGTGCTTCGAATTAGGATGGAGACCTCAGAGACCCACTCATGAGGCCTCTGGAAAGGCAAGTGTCTCTCTGATTTACGAGGGGATTCAAGGGATTCTTCTTCATTCGATCTGCAACCTAAGTCTTACTCAGGAGCGGAAGCTGCAACCTGAAATTTCCTCTACAGTGCTGATCTGGTTCTGGAGGTTCCTCTGGAGACTCCACAGGGGAGCCAGGCCTTGTCTCTTGTGCAGACATGCTAGTCCGTTTTCCTCCCGAGCTGTAGTAGCAGTGTGAGTCTTCCCACCGTGTTGACACAGAGATCTGAGGCTTTCCAAAGAGGCTTTCCCACAGAGCTGCCACACATGCCACCGTGGTGTCAGTCGATACGCTGGGTAACATTCGAGGAGGTGCAGGGAAATCAACTTAAGCTGGTGTGGTTTGAGTCATATGGTGGTCTTTCGGAATGGTTGCACCACCCGTGGAGTTCCTCTCGACTTTCCTGTAGAGAAGGACTCCACTTGAAATGCGAAGGGAACGCCAAGCATCATGTCTAGTCGAAGCAGGAAAAGAAAACGTCATCTCGCATTTAGGAGAGGGAAACGGGGCTCCTATTGAGTTGTGGAGGGACCCTCGTGGTTTTGCTCTCGTGGAGACGGATATGTCAGAGAACTTATTGACTTGCAGCAAGTGAAGGACGCTTTCGAGGTTCAAGAGGGAAGGTGTGATTTCCGTTGAGACACCGCAACGAAAAAGGGCCTCATCTCTCTTGGAGGGCAGAACCTCCAGGATATTCTCGAGTGCAGCAGGGTCCTCTTGAGTTACGATGGAGATCTCTGGGACCCACTCATGAGGCCTCAGGAATGGCCAGTGTCTCTCCGAGTTGCTAAGAGACTTGCGGGATTCCTCTCCATTTGGTGCTGCTTCCTAAGAGTTTGTCAGGAGCAAAGGCTGGAACCTGAGTTTCCCTCTTCAGTGCTGACATCGTTCTTAAGGTTCCTCTGGAGTCTAGACAGGGGAGTCAGGCCTTGTCTCGTGTGGAGACATGTTAGTCCGTTTTCCTCCCAAGCTGTAGTAGCCGTGTGAGGCTTCCCGTCATGTTGACACAGAGATCTGAGGCTTTCCCGCGAGACTTTCCCACAGAGCTGTCACACGTGCCACCGTGGTGTGAGTCGATACACTGGGTGACATTCGAGGAACTGCAGTTTAATCATGTTAATCTGGATTCGACTGAGACTTTTGCTCCTCTTTTTTTTTTTTTTTTTGCAGGCCCAAACCCTGAAGTTCCTCTCGAGTTTCCTGTGGAGAGTGCCTCCTCTTGAGATGGGATGGAAAGGCAGGAATCATTTCTCGATGAATCAGGGAAAAGAACCCTCTTCTCACACTGAAGAGGGGAGAATGGGGATCCTCCTGAGTTGTGCAGGGAACTTTGATTTTCTATTCGAGTGGAGACTGATATGCCGGGGAACGTCTTAAATTGCAGCAAGCATTTGTAGGATGCTTCCGAGGTTCAAGAAGGAAGGTGTGATTTCCCTCGAGACACCGCAACGAAAAAGGGCCTCATTTTGCCTGGCAGGCAGGACCTCTTGGTTATTCACGAGTTGCACCAGGGTTCACTCGAGTTACGATGGAGACCTCTGGGACCCACTCATGAGGCCTCAGGTAAGACCAGTGTCTCTCCGAGTTGCTACGAGACTTGCGGGGTTCTTCTCCATTTGGTGCCGCTTCCTAAGTGTTTTTCAGGAGCAAAGGCCAGAACCGGAGGTTTCCTCTCCAGTGCTGACATGGGTCTTGAGGTTCCTCTGGAGTCTCAACAGGGGAGTCAGACCTTGTCTCGTGTGGAGAAATACTATTTTGCTTTCTTCCCGAGCTGTAGTAGCAGTGTGAGGCTTCCCATCTAGTTGACACAGGGATCTGAGGCTTTAACACGTGGCTTTCCTACAGGGCTGTAACACTTGCCACCGTGGTGTCAGTCGATACACGGGGTGACATTCGAGGCACTGCAGGGAATTCACGTTCATCTGGATTTGACTGAGACTTTTGCTCCTCTTTTGGTTTGGTTGTCCGACTCCTGGAGTTCCTCTCAAGTTTCCTGTGGAGAGCGCCTCCTCTTGAGATGCGAGGGAAGTCCAGGAATCATTTCTCGACGGAGCATGAATGAAAGCCTCGTCTCACACTGAGAAGGGGAGACTGGGGATCCTCCTGAGTTGTGCCTCTTTTGGTTTGGAACTTTGTTTTTCTACTCGAGTGGAGACTGATATGCCGGGGAACGTCTTAACTTGCAGCGAGCGTTTGTAGGATGCTTCCGAGGTTCAAGAAGGGAGGTGTGATTTCCCTCGAGATCCTTCAGCTGAAAAGGGCCTCATCTCTCCTGGAGGCCAGAACCTCCTGGTTTTTCTCGAGTTGCGGCAGGGTCTTCTCGAGTTATGATGGAGAACTCTGGGACACATTCATGAGCTCTCAGGAAAGACCAGTGTCACTCCGAGTTGCGAGGGAACTCGAGGGTTCCAGTTCTTTCGGTGCTGCTGCCTAGTCTTTGTCAAGAGCAAAGGCTGAAACCTGAAGATTCCTCTCCACTGCTGACATGATTCTTGAGGTTCCTGTGGAGTCTCCACAGGGGAATCAGGCCTTTTCTGCTGTGGAGAAATGCTAGTTTGCTTTCCTTCCGAGCCGTAGTAGCAGTGTGAGGCTTCCCATCGAGTTGACACAGGGATCTGAGGCATTCCCAAGAGGCTTTCCCACAGGGCTGTCACACGTGGCACCGTGGTGTCAGTCGATACACCAAGGATGTACTTCTTGACTTGCAGCAAGGTTGTGAGAGACACTTTCGAGTTTCAAGAGGGAAGGTGTGATTTCCGTTGAGACACCACAGCAGAAAAAGGCCTCATCTCGCCTGGAGGGGAGAACCTCTGGGTTTTTCTCGAGTTGTGGTAGGTTCCTCTCGAGTTACGATGGAGACCTCAGGGACACACTCATGAGACCTCAGGAAAGGCCAGTGTCTTTCCGACTTGCGAGGGGCCTCGTGGGATTCCACTCCATTTGTTGCTGCGTCCTAAAGCAGTGTCAGGAGCGAAGGCCACAACCTGAGGTTTCCTCTCCAGTGCTGACGTGGTTCTTGAGGTTCCTCTGGAGACTCCATGGCGAACCAGGCCTTGTCTCGTATGGAGACATGCTAGTCCGTTTTCCTCCCGAGCTGTAGTAGCAGTGTGAGGCTTCCCATCGAGTTGACACCGAAATCTGAGTCTTTCCCATGAGGCTTTCCCACAGAGGTGTAACACGTGCCACCATGGTGTGAGTCGATACACGGGGTGACTTTCGAGGCACTGCAGTGCAATCACATTCATCTGGATTCGACTGAGACTTTTCTGCCTCTTTTGGTTTGGTGGCCAGACTCCTGTAGATCCTCTCGAGATTCGTGTGTAGAGCGAATCCTCTTGAGATGTGACGGGATGGCCAAGAATCATTTCTCAACGTAGAAGGGAAAGGAATCCTCCTCTCACAATGAGGAGGGGAGAATGGGTATCCTCTTCAGTTGTGAAAATACCTTCATTGTTCTACTCGATTGGAGACAGATATGTCAGGGAATTTTTTGGCTAGCCTCAAGTGTTTTAACGATGCTTCCGAAGATCAAGAGTGAAGATGTGATTTTCCTTGAGACCCTGCAGTGGGAAACGTCCTCATCTCGCCTGGAGGGTAGACCCTCCTGGTTTTTCTCTAGTTACGGCAGGTTCCTCCCGAGTTACAACGGGAACCTCAGCGATCCACTCAGGAGGCCTCAGGAAATGCTAGTGCCAAGGAGAGTTGAGAGGGGCTACTTGGGATTCCTCTCCAGTCGGTGTCGCATCTTAAGTCCTTGTCTGGCACGTAGGCCGCAACCTGAAGTTTCTCTCCACTGGAGACAGGGTTCTTCGGATTCCTCTGGAGTCTCCACATGGGATTCGGGCCTCGTCTGGAGTGGAGACATGCACTTCTGCTTTCCTCCCCAGCTGTAGCAGCAGGTCAGCTTTCCTGTTGAGTTGAAACTAGGATCTGTTTCTTTCCTCAAGGCTTTCCCACAGGGCTGACACAGGGTCCAAAATAGTGTGATTTGATACTCTGTGTAACATTTGAGGAGGTGCAGGGTAATCAGCTTCAGCTGGAGTGGTTTGAGTCATATGGTGGTTTTCCGGAATGGTTGCACCACCCGTGGAGTTCCTCTCGACTTTCCTGTAGAGAAGGACTCCACTTGAGTTGCGAAGGGAACGCCAAGCATCATGTCTAGTAGAAGCAGGAAAAGAAAACATCATCTCGCATTCAGGAGAGGGAAACGGGGCTCCTCTTGATTTCTGGAGGGACACTCGCTGTTTTGCTCGAGTGGAGAGGGATATGTCAGAGAACTTCTTGACTTGCAGCAAGGGTGTGAAGAACGCTTTCGAGATTCAAGAGGGAAGGTGTGATTTCTGTCGAGACAACGCAACAAAAAAGGGCCACATCTCGCCTGGAGGGCCGAACCTCCTGGTTATTCTCGAGTTGTAGCAGGGTCCTCTCGAGTTACGATGGAGACCTCTGGGACCCACTCATGAGGCCTCAGGAAAGGCCAGTGTCTCTCCGAGTTGCTAAGAGACTTGCAGAATTCCTCTCCATTCGGTGCTGCTTCCTAAGTGATTGTCAGGAGCAAAGGCAGGAACCTGAGGTTTCCTATCCAGTGCTGACATTGTTCTTGAGGTTCCGCTGGAGTCTCCACAGGGGAGTCAGGCCTTGTCTCGTGTGGAGAAATGCTAGTTGGCTTTCTTCCCGAGCTGTAGTAGCAGTGTGAGTCTTCCCATCTAGTTGACACAGGGATCTGAGCCATTCCCACGTGGCTTTCCCACAAGGATGTAATACGTGTCACCGTGGTGTCACTCGATACACGGGGTGACATTCGAGGCACTGCAGGGAAATCACGATCATCTGAAATCGACTGAGACTTTTGGGCCTCTTTTGGTTTGGATGCCCGACTCCTGGATTTGCTGTCAAGTTTCCTGTGTAGAGCGCCTCCTCTTGAGATGCGACGGGAAGGCCAGGAATCATTTCTTGACGAAGCAGGAAAGGAACCTTCGTCTCACACTGAGGAGGGGAGGCTGAGGATTTTCCTGAGTTGTGCAGAAAACTTTGTTTTTCTACTTGAGTGGAGACTGATATGCCGGGAAAGGTCTTAACTTGCAGCAAGTGTTTGTAGAACACTTTCGAGGTTCAAGGAGGGATGGGTGATTTCCCTCGAGACCCTTAACCGAAAAGGGCCTCATCTCGCCTGGAAGGCAGAACATCCTGGTTTTTTTCAAGTTGCGGCAGGGTCTTCTCGAGTTACAATGAAAAACTCTGGGACACACTCATGAGCTCTCAGGAAAGGCCAGTGTCACTCTGAGTTGCAAAGGGACTCGAGGGATTCCTCTCCTTTCGNATTTCCCTCGAGACCCTTAACCGAAAAGGGCCTCATCTCGCCTGGAAGGCAGAACATCCTGGTTTTTTTCAAGTTGCGGCAGGGTCTTCTCGAGTTACAATGAAAAACTCTGGGACACACTCATGAGCTCTCAGGAAAGGCCAGTGTCACTCCGAGTTGCAAAGGGACTCGAGGGATTCCTCTCCTTTCGGTGCTGTTTCCTAAGTGTTTGTCAGGAGCGAAGGCTGGAACCTGAAGTTTCCTCTCCACTGCTGACATGGTTCTTGAGNGTTGTGAAGATCTTTTTTGTACAGTTCTTCTGTGTATTCTTGCCACCTCTTCTTAATATCTTCTGCTTCTATTAGGTCCATAACATTTTTTTCCTTTATTGAGCCCATCTTTGCATGAAATGTTCCCTTGGTATCGCTAGCCCTAAACTGTACAAGGCTTTGAAAAATTGAACTGGACATCCCAGCAATGATCTCAAACCACTCCAGTGCCCTCTCAACCTCTTCTCTCTGCAGATCCAACCAGAAAACATGCTGAGATAACTCTCAGACTCTCCTAGGGTGACTGCCCATCCTAGTTTTCTCAGAACAAAGGGATTTTGTGAGATGCAGGACTTTCACTGATGAAACTAAGAGAATTCAGGGCAAACTGCGATGAGCTATCTGACTTCAGTAATAAACAGGGGTCACAACTTGTCACCAGTCATGCTGACTGGCTCCTACTAGACACAGATAAACTTTCCATCCTCACCTGGTTTGGAACTACTTTAAACATTCCCCAAGGTCTAGTCCTCACACCATGTGAGTCACCAGCACCAGAGAACAACTCCACCAGGATCTCAGATAGAGGGAGGCAGGGTCAGGTAGAATTCTACTTGAGAGGCCATTTCTAGACCAGGCCTATGATTTTTCCATAGTCATGTACAGATGTGAGAGTTGGACCATAAAGAAGGCTGAGCACCAAAGAACTGATGCTTTCAAACTGTGGTGCTAGTGAAGACTGTTGAGAGTCCCTTGGATAACAAGGTGATCAAACCAGTCAGTCCTAAAGAAAACCAACCCTGAATATTCACTGGAAGGACTGAGGCTGAAGAAGAAGCTCCAATAATTTGGCCACCTGATGCAAAGAGCCAGCTCATTGGAAAAGACCCTGATGCTGGGAAAAATTGAGGGCAGAAGGAGAAGAGGGCATCAGAAGATGAGATGGTTGGATGGCATCACTGACTCAATGGATATGAGTTTCAGCAAACTCCAGGAAATAGTATAGGACAGGGAAGTCTGGCATGCTGCAGTTCATGGGGTCACAAAGAGTTGGATACGACTGAGGAACTAAACAACAACATCCAAAAGTTCTGGTTCAAAAGTAGAAACCTCATAACTCTGAAGTCTAACCAGACTCATAGAGATCAAGTCATATCTAGTCCTTGCTCTCATATCCAGAATCTGCATGGAGTCTCAGCATCCAGAATCTTCAGCAGAAACCCAGTAATTACAAGTAAGAAAGTTTCCCATTCACCAGACTTTAAATTTACTTTTCCTACTTACAGATGTGAGAGTTGGACCATAAAGAAGGCTGAGCACCAAAGAACTGATGCTTTCAAACTGTGGTGCTAGTGAAGACTGTTGAGAGTCCCTTGGATAACAAGGTGATCAAACCAGTCAGTCCTAAAGAAAACCAACCCTGAATATTCACTGGAAGGACTGAGGCTGAAGAAGAAGCTCCAATAATTTGGCCACCTGATGCAAAGAGCCAGCTCATTGGAAAAGACCCTGATGCTGGGAAAAATTGAGGGCAGAAGGAGAAGAGGGCATCAGAAGATGAGATGGTTGGATGGCATCACTGACTCAATGGATATGAGTTTCAGCAAACTCCAGGAAATAGTATAGGACAGGGAAGTCTGGCATGCTGCAGTTCATGGGGTCACAAAGAGTTGGATACGACTGAGGAACTAAACAACAACATCCAAAAGTTCTGGTTCAAAAGTAGAAACCTCATAACTCTGAAGTCTAACCAGACTCATAGAGATCAAGTCATATCTAGTCCTTGCTCTCATATCCAGAATCTGCATGGAGTCTCAGCATCCAGAATCTTCAGCAGAAACCCAGTAATTACAAGTAAGAAAGTTTCCCATTCACCAGACTTTAAATTTACTTTTCCTACTATATAAGACCTAAGTTAGAGAAAAATTAACAAGTTAACAAAAGATAAATTTCAGACAGTACCTAGTAGTGATAAAGTAAAGAAGGGAGGTACTTACTAGATAATCTTAAGTGACTTCAACCTTGGCTACAACCAGGAACCCCCTGAATGCTCTGGAAACTGATACCTGGGCCACTCTCAGAGGTCTGGATTTAATCAGTCTGTGATGAATTCACCTGGGCTTAGAGATTTTATTTAATATTACTCTGCTGTTTCCAACATGCAGCCAAAATAGAAAACCCCTGCTTAAAGTAGAAATGGAGGGTCTCTCTGAGAAAGAGATCTGTGAATGGAGACCTTAATGAACAGGAGGGAGCTGAGGAAAGAACACTTGAGAAAGTGCAAGGCTTTTGAGCAGGAATGATAGAAACAATGTAAGCCCTAGGAGGCAGGAGCTTTGTGCCTAGACACTATGCCCACCCAGTGCCTGGAATATAAAAAGGGTTTCACATATATTTGTTGAGAAAATTAAATTTTAAAATTTATTTATTTATTTATTTATTTTAACTTTATTTTACTTTACAGTATTGTATTGGATTTGGCATACATTGACATGAATCCGCCACAGGTTAACTGATACCTGGGCCACTCTCAGAGGTCTGGATTTAATCAGTCTGTGATGAATTCACCTGGGCTTAGAGATTTTATTTAATATTACTCTGCTGTTTCCAACATGCAGCCAAAATAGAAAACCCCTGCTTAAAGTAGAAATGGAGGGTCTCTCTGAGAAAGAGATCTGTGAATGGAGACCTTAATGAACAGGAGGGAGCTGAGGAAAGAACACTTGAGAAAGTGCAAGGCTTTTGAGCAGGAATGATAGAAACAATGTAAGCCCTAGGAGGCAGGAGCTTTGTGCCTAGACACTATGCCCACCCAGTGCCTGGAATATAAAAAGGGTTTCACATATATTTGTTGAGAAAATTAAATTTTAAAATTTATTTATTTATTTATTTATTTTAACTTTATTTTACTTTACAGTATTGTATTGGATTTGGCATACATTGACATGAATCCGCCACAGGTGTACATGAACTCCCAAACATGAAACCCCCTCCCACCTCCCATGCTGGGCATACACACCAAGGAAACCAGAATAGAAAGAGACACATGTACCCCAATGTTCATCGCAGCACTGTTTATAATAGCCAGGACATGGAAACAACCTAGATGTCCATCAGCAGATGAATGGATAAGAAAGCTGTGGTACATATACACAATAGAGTATTACTCAGCCATTAAAAAGAATACATTTGAATCAGTTCTAATAAGATGGATGAAACTGGAACCGATTATACAGAGTGAAGTAAGCCAGAAAGAAAAACACCAATATAGTATGCTAACACATATATATGGACTTTAGAAAGATGGTAATGAGGACCCTGTGTGCAAGACAGCAAAAGAGACACAGATGGGTAGAGCAGACTTTTGGAGAAAATTAATTTTTAAAAGGTCAAAATGCCTGAAGTGAAGTGACCAAAGGTGGGGGAGGCATATGGTGGAGGAAGGAAAAGCAGGCACAGCAGGATTGTGTCCTTCTGAAGGTCATATGGGAGCTGCTATTGTGTGTACAGTGGAAGACATTGGAGGATTTAAACAGGAAAGTGATGTGGATTACTTTTTTAAGATCATTCTGGACTTCTACTTCTGGGAAAATGAAACAGATGCACTTTTCCTTATTCTTCCCACCGAGTACAATTTAAAACCTTGGACATGATATGAAAAGAAAAAAAAGAAGAAGACTATGGGAGAGAAGTCATAAGCTGGGACCCAGGAACCAATATGGTGATGAATTCTCTGGGTGCCTTCTGTTTCTCAGAGCTGAACCTGTCAGTAAACTGGAAACACCAATGGACCAAGATAAAAACAAAACAATCAAAAAGCCCGCTGCCTTCTAGCAAAAGACTAGAAAAGGGGCAGCCTAACAAGATGGAAAACTTTTAGACAATTACTATCCTGGTGGCTCAAAAGGTAAATAATCTGCCTACAATGTGGGAGATCCAAGTTCCATCCCTGGGTTGGGAGGATCCTCTGGAGAAGGGTATGGCAACCCACTCCAGCATTCCTGCTTGGTGAATTCTATGGACTGAGGAGCCCGGTGGGCTCCAGTCCATGGGGCTGCAGAGAGTCAGACACACCTGAGTGACTAACACTTTCACTTTCCAGCCAAATGGCACAGAAAACACTGTGACTCCAGCCACACGTGCCGAGAGGCCAAGTGAGGAGCCCAGACTTCCAGCCTTGCCAGGTTGTAAGGGGACCCCATCACCCCCACTAGAATGGTGTCAGAGAAAGCAGAGGAGAGAGTAGGAACTTTCACCACTGGGCAGTGGTGGCGAGGCCAATAAGGTCTGTGAAGGCCATAAAGAGGACAGTGACGTGATGCTTCTGCCCTCACACCCAGGGAGGAATTGGCAGGCACCCAGTATGGAGCCAGAGCTAAAAACCTACTCAGCTTCCTTGTTGTGCATCAGTGGGACAGAAAGGGGAACCTGGGCCTCTATCCTCATTTTACGCTAACGAAGCAGTACTCTCACTTCCCCTGTCATAGTGGAATCAGAGAGTGCCAACTAAAATAGGAGGATAAATAAGATCCTTAGCCTCATAACATAATTCCAAAAATGCCCAGGTTTCACCTGAAAAATCAATCATCATATCAAGAACCATGAAAATCTCAAACTAAATGAAAAAAGATAATCAACAGATGCTAATACCAAGATGACATATGTTATAATTATTTAACAAGCATTTTAAAGCAAAGGCAGGAGGAGTAGGGGATGACAGAGGATGAGGTGGTTGGATGGCATCACCAACTCAGTGGATATGAGTTTGAGCAAGCTCTGGGAGCTTTTGATGGACAGGGAGGCATGGCGTGCTGCAGTCCATGGGGTCGCAAAGAGTCAAACACAAAGGAGTGACTGGAATGAACTGATGATATATATGTATTTAAAATCATCCTGCCAACTGTGGGGAGGATGAACGGTAAAAAACAGGGGTAGTGAGGGAGAGACCAGTTTAGGAGAACATGAAGTCATCCAGGTAAGAGATGACTGTCCTACAACTACCACAGTGGGAAGTGAATCAGAGAAGTGGGTAGATTGGGGATGCGCTGTGCAGGTAAAAGCAACAGTATTTGCTGACAGGTTACCTGCGGAGAGTGAAAGAAAGAGAAAAGTGAAGAGTGACTCCGAGGTTTCTTACCTGAACAACTGACTAGATAATGATGCCATTAACTGAAGTGAGGAACAGTCTGTTCTCCACAGATATTTGGGATTTAAGGTTATTTTTCAGTTAGCTTCTCCTCTTCTTGAACAACATTCACAATTTGGATGTCAGTTGTTGCCTCTGTACATTTAGAGCTGCCAGAGTTCTACACAGGTGACGTTGCAAGCAATAAAGAAAACATAAGCCGGAAACGACCAGAAACAAGGAAGTACTGCTGAGTCAGAAACCCCTGTTTCCACCGTTTCTTCAAGAATTGGAATATCAAGAGTAAGAGAAAGCAGGACTTTGTTGCTTACTCTGAATTTGTAAATCAACTATTTCAGGTGAGTTGTCTACTGAAAAAAATTTTCCCACTCAAACTGATGTTCTAGTTGAGGGGTTTTCTTCCTGATGCAATTAAAGATAATTGGAGGGCCTAACCCAAAAAAGAGATGACCATACAGCATCAGAGAACTTATCTCCTCTGAGGCACAAGTTGAAGGCCCAGCACTTTAACAAATGGCAGGTTCACTCTTCCTCTAAGGCGGTGCTGGATTCTCAACCATAAACATCAACTCTTATTTTCCTTAGGAACACAAGTCAGTGGGCTGCAGCCTCTGGTTGTCATAGCAACTGACATTTCACACATGAAATGTTTTGCTCAGAACATAGACTTAGCGTAGCACTTTTTTTTTTTTTTTTTGAGCATATATTTTATTTTAGCACATGAAGGATTTTGTGCCATTTTCAGTCATTTCTTCCATCTCAAATATATTCTTTTCTAAAATGCCACAGTGACTGAAGACTAAGACCAAAAAAGGATTGCCAGATTTCTCTCTTAATCAGCCTTTTGATTGTAACTGCTCCCTTGGTCGCTATCTACCCTTGAACAATCTCCTTTTGGTAGTGTGGTTCCAAGGTAACATAAGGCCACATAATCAGATTCAGCCCACCAGGCTACCATAATCTACTGATATATTCTGAAAGAAAGGACCTACTTATTCCTTTATATCATGCTGTCCTTACTCATTTGGTCTATTATTTCCTGCTAGCTCAAAAAAGACAAAAGAATGATGTGCTGGCTCAACTTTAATATTATGAGAAATAGGGAAAAGAATCCTGAAGGCAGTGGTTTCTTGTTCAAGAACAGTTTCCCAATGGCCCCAGAGCACATATAAAGCACATGTATTAATACTACCACTCCCAGCTAGAGAAGGAAATGGCAACCTACTCCAGTTTTCTTGCCTGGGGAATCCCATGGACAGAGGCGCCTGGGGGCTACAGTCCACAGGGTTGCAAAGAGTCACACAAGACTTAGCAACTAAACAACCCCAACTTTCAACATAGCAAACACTGAAAAACTACCACAGTTCTCTTTGCCTCAGATCCCAGTACAAGACCTCAGAATCTTTCTCAACACTGCACTACATGCAGCTGCTACCAATCAACTGGAGATGTAGGAACGCTGAAGCCTATTTGCTATCTGGGACTAGAATCTCACCCAATGTTTCAAAAATCAAGTACAGCACACTGTTTGACTATAGCAGTCAAAAAATAATCCTAAGATTTTTTAAAAACAAGCTCAAAACTAGTCTGTTACTTGCTGGGTCACCCACTTGCAAAGTCAGTCAGTTATTAACTATCAAACATATTCTTTGATTTACCTTGAGACTCCCATCTTTGCCCTATGGCTTATTTAGAAATGTGTTAGCTAATGCAAACAAGGTCACAGGGGAATCCCAGAGAGCCTGTTAGCTTTTCCTGTTGCCCAGAGATTATGTCCTTAACTCTAAATAGCTATGCTACAAGTAAGTACATAACAGGAGAGTTAGATGGCCTCTCTGAAACACACACACAGGGTCAAGTACTCCCAATGTAGTGTGTTTTCCTACAGATTTCATCCTCTTTGTGATCTGTGATTTTGGAATGTCTTTTAGGAAATGACTTAATTTGCCATCATTTTCTAGTTACTGGCTACACCTCCTGTAGTTGGTTAAAGCTGGGCAATAAAGAAGAAAGATCATAAAGATCTGAGGGCTCAGAATGCAGGCTGGCCCTAGCATGGATGAGAGAAGACAATTTCAACCTGCTTGCTCACAGGGATTTTAGGATGATGGTCCACCGTATCAGGAGAACCCTCGCTGAATCTGCTCTTTTGTATATATTTACATTGCATGCATGCATGCTAAGTTGCTTCAGTCGTGGCCAACTCTGCGACCCTATGGACTGTAGCCTGCCAGGCTCCTCTGTCCATGGGATTCTCCAGGCAAGAACACCTGGAGTGGGTTGCCATGCCCTCCTCATGTATTTACATTCAGTTCGGTTCAGTTCAGTTCAGTCGTTCAGTCGTGTCCGACTCTGCGACCCCATGAATCGCAGCACGCCAGGCCTCCCTGTTCATCACCGACTCCCGGAGTTCACTCAGACTCACATCCATTGAGTCGGTGATGCCATCCAGCCATCTCATCCTCTGTCGTCCCCTTTTCCTCCTGCCCCCAATCCCTCCCAGCATCAGAGTCTTTTCCAATGAGTCAACTCTTCACATGAAGTGGTCCAAGTACTGGAGTTTCAACTTTAGCATCATTCCTTCCAAAGAACACCCAGGGCTAATCTCCTTTAGAATGGACTGGTTGGATCTCCTTGCAGTCCAAGAGACTCTCAAGAGTCTTCTCCAACACCACAGTTCAAAAGCATCAATTCTTCGGCACTCAGCTCTCTTCACAGTCCAACTCTCGCATCCATACATGACCACTGGAAATACCATAGCCTTGACTAGACAGTATTTACATTACCCAATGCTAAAGGCCTACCTGAAAATGAAACATAAATTCTGTTCTTAATTATTACAACGCTTTGGAATATCCAGAAACTGGCTCCATTTAGAAAGCAGGAACCAGGTGGACCAACTAAGGAATTAGCACCAGTTAATTAACTGAAGGAGAGAACCTCTGAGATAGTCCTGATTGTGAACATTCTGTTCATCATGGCCTCAATAAATCTCTGAAATGTGCCAGAATTTCAATGTTTCAGTGAACTATGACAGAATGAAGTCAATAACCTCTAGGTGGAAAGCCTCCAAATATTCTCCTTATGTAAGAAAAAGAATTCACACAATTATAAGAGCTTGCCCCACTCCAGTACTCTTGCCTGGAAAATCCCATGGACAGAGGAGCCTGGTGGGCTGCAGTCCATGGGATAGTGAAGATTCGAACACGACTGAGCAACTTCACTTTCACTTTTCACTTTCATGCATTGGAGAAGAAAATGGCAACCTACTCCAGTGTTTTTGCCTGGAGAATCCCAGGGATGGTGGAGCCTGGCGGGCTGCCATCTGTGGGGTCGCACAGAGTCGGACACGACTGAAGCGACTTAGCAGCAGCAGCAAAGCTTATCAACTATGATGTAATGTAGTTCACTTCAGTTGCTCAGTCATGTCCAACTCATTGGGACCCCATGCACCGCAGGCTTCCCTGTCCTTCAATGTCTCCTGGAGCTTGCTGAAACTCACGTCCATCGAGTTGGTGATGCCATCCAACCATCTCATCCTCTGTCGTCCCCTTCTCCTCCTGCCCTCAATCTTTCCCAGCATCAGGGTCTTTTCCAATGAGTCAGCTCTTCTCATCAGGTGGCCAAAGTACTGGAGTTTCAGCTTCAGTAGCAATCCTTCCGGGGAAGGCAATGGCACCCCACCCCAGTACTCTTGCCTGGAAAATCCCATGGATGGAGGAGCCTCGTGGGCTGCAGTCCATGGGGTCGCTAACAGTCAGACAGACTGAGTGACTTCACTTTCACTTTTCTCTTTCATGCATTGGAGAAGGAAATGGCAACTCACTCCAGTATTCTTGCCTGGAGAATCCCAGGGACGGTGGAGCCTAGTGGGTTGCCCTCTATGGGGTCACACAGAGTCGGACACGACTGAAGTGACTTAGCAGCAGCAGCAATCCTTCCAATAAATATTCAGGGTTGATTTCCTTTAGGATTGATATATTACAGTATATGGCAGCAAATATTTTCAGGAATTATTAGTATATAGTATGTTATTTTACCTATAGTATGAAAAGTGTTTGAATAATTATAAAACTGTATTTTAGTATCAACATGACTAAGAAACTGTACCTTTATCAAGGCTTTGAAAAAGAAATCATTTTTTAAAGATGTGAAAATTCCCATTTAACATTCTATGCCCTTTATGAGTGGGATAAACCGTGCCACAGCAGGAAACCTGACATCAGTTCCCACCACAGAAACATCAGTTAGCAGTCAGCTGGAGAGCTTTTAGTATTTCAATTCAAATTTTTTTCATAAAAAATGTTGAGTCATGTTTCACAAAAGAAGCAGTGACTTGATGTCAAATCTTAACAAGATGACTGTTCCAGACCTTCATACTCAGTGTTGAACTATCAACCCAAACCCTGTGTATTTTACCATGTTTACTCAAGTACCTTTGGTTTGAGATGGGGCCCTTGGGCATGCTCTCTCTGTTCCAAGCAATTGTTTAGGACTCTTTTCTCCCTTGGGGCCCTTTAGGAACTTCCATTCCAGTGGCAGTCCTATGGAATGAATGTTTGTGACCCCACCAAAATTCACGTGTTGAAACCTAATCCCTACTGTGATGGTAACTGAAGGTGGGGCACTTTGGAGGATGATTAGGTTAGTAGGATGAAGTGAAGTGTCACTCCATTGTGTCCGAGTCTTTGCAAACTTGGACTGTAGCCTGCCAGGCTCCTCTGCCCATGGAATTCTCCAGGCAAGCATACTGGAGTGGTTAGCCATTCCCTTCTCCAGGGGATCTTCCCAACCCAGGTGTCCCGAATTGCAGGCGGATTTTTACCATCTGAGTCACCAAGGAGGCCCACATGAATGGGATTAGGGCCCTTATAGAAGAGACTAGGAGAACTACCTGGGCCCTTCAACCCTGTGCAAACAAAGGAAGAAGATGCCCATCTGTGAACCAGGAAGTGGGCTCTGAGCAGACACCACATCTGCCAGTCCTTCTTAGCCTCCAGAACTGTAAGAAATATATTTCTGTTGTTTAGAAATTCAGTGGTAAAGTATCTGCCTGCAATGCAGGAGACCTGGCTTTGATCCCTGGGTCAGGAAGATACCCTGGAGAAAGGAATGGCAGCCCTCTCCAGTATTCTTGCCTGGAGAATTCCATGGACAGAGGAGCCAGGCAGGGTACAGTCCATGGAATCACAAAGAGTCACACACAATTGAGCAACTAACACTTTCACTTTTTTCACATCTATGGTGTTCTGTTATAGTGGCCTGCTGCTGCTGCTAAGTCGCTTCAGTCGTGTCCGACTCTGTGCGACCCCACAGACAGCAGCCCACCAGACTCCCCCATCCCTGGGATTATCCAGGCAAGAACACTGGAGTGGGTTGCCATTTCCTTTTCCAATGCGTGAAAGTGAAGTCGCTCAGTCGTGTCTGACTCTTCGAAACCCCATGGACTGCAGCCCACCTAAATAGACGAAAACGGGCTATTTGCCTGGCTTCTGATCCTTTTGGTTAGTCTGCCCTGGGAGTGAGAATTGCCTTCTCCTGGTCTGACTTTCAGTGTCCGCGCTGTCCTCATCCCCTGCTCCAGCATCTGTTGTCCCTAGTTCTTTGGCTAATATATCCCCATTCTTAGAAGCAGAGCAGCTCACCTACTCCAAACACACACATGCAATTTGAAACTAAACCGATTTCCAAATTTCCATACCGTTTTTCCTGTTTGGTGAGGAAGTTTTGTTCCATATTGTTTGAACATAATTTTTCACCAGCACAATCTAAAACCAGAGCTCAAGATAATAAAAATAAAAATTCAGAAATGGTCAAAATGTCATGTTTTATGAGTCATTTCACTAAAATGTAAAAAGCTTTCCTATAGAAACAAAAGGTAAGAACGTTTAAACATGATATTCTACCTGATGAAATGAGAAAAGCAGCCTCACTGATGAGTTTGCTGGCATGTGATCTGGTTCACATAAATAAATTTTTAAAAAAAACCAGCTGAAATTCATACACATTCTAAGATTCTTTCCGAAAGTCAGTGGCTCACTACAATTAGTTGCAAGTCACATACCTGCAACAATTCTATAAATAACGTCTCTGATGCTCAACTAGTTGTAGCAGCTCATGTTAGAAAATCATTCACACTTGTTTATGTTTATTCAGTTCAGAGGAAGGCTCTGAAATCATTTAGAGGTCATCAAATGAGAAATGATGTCTTGCCATATTTTAATAAGATTTCTGCTATCGATGTCTGCTCTTGAAATAATATGAATAAGTCTCAACCGCCAAAATGTATTTTTAACCATTGAAAGTGTTGCCACTATGTTTAAATTTTCAAAGATTCCTGAAAAACTTAAGCCAAAACTTGATCAAATGAAGAGATACTATTTGACCTTATCTAAGACTGTTCAACATTATAAAGATATCAACTTTCTCAAGTTAACATATGATTTTAACATGAATCCAGTAATGAAAATCAGTAAGTTTATTTTACTCTGGAATTTGAGACATCAATTTTAAATTTCATATAAAAAAAAAAGATCAATCCAAAAAAATTAGGAAAACTGAAAAATAAGATAAATTTGGAGGAAATAGTTCTATTGCTATTAAAAACAACCCAAGAAGCTTCTTTGATTAAAGTAGAACATATGGGGAAAAAAAAAAACAGAACAAAATAGAAAAAATACACAAATTACATTTGGAAATTTGGATTATGATAAAGATGGCATCACAACTCACTGTGCAAAAAAAAGAAGAGAGTTTATAATAATAGGGCTATGTCAATTAGATAACATTTAGAAAAAATCATTTTACTTCCACACTTCATAACATACACTAGAATAATTCTAAATGGATCAGATTTAAATGTAAAAAATGAAAGCATGCAAGTACTAGAAGAAAAGATAGTGAGTTCTTTTATAGTCTAGAAGTAGGAAACAGGGCAGCAGGCTCAAGCTAGGGTTCAGGCTCCAGATTTTGAGGATGAGAATGAGGCAGAGAAAGATGCCTCAAAGACAGCATGTGCCCAGACATGGAGGTCTGGAAATGCATGAACTTCAGGAAACTGTTGATAATGAGCGTGGCAAGGGGGTGGGCCACATGTGAAAGGAGCTGAGGCGTTTGAACTTCACTCTGATATGGAAGGCCGTGGAAGGATTTCATACAGCTGAGTGAAATAAGCAGATATAGATTTTAGAACAATCAGAGGAGAAGGCAATGGCACCCCACTCCAGTACTCTTGCCTGGAAAATCCCATTGACGGAGGAGCCTGGTAGGCTGCAGTCCATGGGGTCGCGAAGAGTTGGACACGACTGAGTGACTTCACTTTCACTTTTCACTTTCATGCATTGGAGAAGGAAATGGCAACCCACTCCAGTATTCTTGCCTGGAGAATCCCAGGGACAGGGGAGCCTGGTGAGCTGCCGTCTATGGGGTTGCATAGAGTCAGACATGACTAAAGTGACTTAGCAGCTTAGCAGCAGAGAAGAGTGAGACAGACAGGAGGCACAGAAACATAGTTCACAGCAGAGGGAGATAAGATTATAGAGGAGCAAGCATGAGTCAGACAGACAGAGGATCAGCATAGACAGTGGAAGCAGAGGAGGAGGGAGGAGCCTGAAGTGTCCTGACCACCCTTTACAATGAGTGATGAGAACTGTAGCATCTTTGCTCAAGTAGCTCTGGAATAAGAGACAACCTGGGTACCTGAAAAATAAGATTTTATATAAGCTTTGAAGTCTTTTCCAGTCTTAACTGGATTCTAGCTATTTGCGCAGGCTGATCCAACCAAGATAGAGGTCACGATGCCACCCTCAGCATCAATAAATGACATCTCACTAGAGAAGTGGGTTGAGGCTGTAAGGACCTTTCACCATCACCTAGAAACTGCTAGAGGGGAAGGAAAGCAAAAATGAATTAATTAAGGTTTATGCTGGCCCAAGAAGAAAGCAGAAGTCGGAAGATACAAACAGAAAATAAGTCTAGGAGCATGAATAGCCATCCACCAACTGATTTCTTCAGACTCTTGGAGTCTTTATTACTTTTTTGAGAAACCTGGCAGTTGGTTCAGAGTAAGTGATTGGTAAGGTGATCAGAACACAGTCTGCAGGAAAACACAGGACTTACTCAGCAAAACCAATCTGTAAATCTGGCTAAGAATAGGCCCCAGTGCCAACTGTGGGTTTAGAGGAGCTTCTAAATGAAAGCAATGCAGCAGGCAGAGCCAGAGGATTTTAGCAAAACATACAGTGAGACACAAAATAGGAACTAACAACTTGAGCACTTCTTCACCGGGACATGCACATTTAAGTATCACCTAAATCAAATCCCTTACGATTATACAGTGGACGTGAGAAATAGATTCAAGGGACAGATATGATAGAGTGGCTGAAGAACTATGGACGGATGTTCGTGACATTGTACAGGAGGCAGGGATCAAGACCATCCCCAAGAAAAAGAAATGCAAAAAGGCAAAATGGTTCTCTGAAGGGGCCTTACAAATAACTGTGAAAAGAAGAGAAGTGAAAGGCAAAGGAGAAAAGTAAAGATATACCCATTTGAATGCAGAGTTCCAAAGAAAAGCAAGGCGAGATAAGAAAGCTTTCCTCAGTGATCAGTGCAAAGAAATAGAGGAAAACAATAGAATAGGAAAGGCTAGAAATCTCTTCAAGAAAATTAGAGACACCAAGGGAACATTTCATGCAAAGATGGGCTCAGTAAAGGACAGAAATGGTATGGACCTAACAGAAAAAGAAGATATTAAAAAGAGGTGGCAAGAATTCACAGAAGAACTGTACAAAAAAGATCTTCATGACCCAGATAACCACAATGGTGTGATCACTCACCTACAGCCAGACATCCTGGAATGCAAAGTCAAGTGGGCCTTAGGAAGCATCACTATGAACAAAGCTAAAGGAGGTGATAGAATTTCAGCTGACCTATTTGAAATCCTGAAAGATGATGCTGTGAAAGTGCTGCACTCAATATGCTAGCAAATTTGGAAAACTCAGCAGTGGCCACAGGACTGGAAAAGGTCAGTTCTCATTCCAATCCCAAAGAAAGCCAATGCCAAAGAATGCTCAAACAACTGTGCAACTGCACTCATCTCACACACTAGCAAAGTAACGCTCAAAATTCTTCAAGCCAGGCTTCAACAGTACAGTTCAGTTCAGTTCAGTCGCTCAGCCGTGTCCGACTCTTTGCGACTCCATGAATCGCAGCACACCAGGCCTCCCTGTTCATCACCATCTCCCGGCGTTCACTCAGACTCATGTCCATCGAGTGGCCTCATCTCGCCTGGAGGGGAGAACCTCTGGGTTTTTCTCGAGTTCTGGCAGATTTCTCTCGACTTACGATGGAGACCTCAGGGACACACTCATGAGGCCTCAGGAAAGGCCAGTGTCTCTCCGAGTTGCGAGGGGCCTCGTGGGATTCCTCTCCATTTGTTGCTGCGTCCAAAATCTTTGTCAGGAGCGGAGGCCGCATCCTGAGGTTTCCTCCCCAGTAGTGACGTGGTTCTTGAGGTTCCTCTGGAGACCCCAAAGGCGAACCAAACCTTGTCTCGTTTAGAGACATGCTAGTCCATTTTCCTCCCTAGTTGTAGTAGCAGTGTGAGCCTTCCCATCGTGTTGACACAGGAATCTGAGTCTTTCCCACGAGGCTTTCCCACAGAGCTTTAACACGTGCCACCATGGTGTGAGTCGATACACGGGGTGACTTTAGAGGCACTGCAGGGTAATCACATTCATCTGGATTCGACTGAGACTTTTTTGCCTCTTTTGGTTTGGTGGCCGGAATCCTGGAATTTCTCTCAAGATACCTATGTACAGCGCTTCTTCTTGAGATGCGACGGGATGGCCAAGAATCATTTCTCGACATAGAAGGGAAAGGAACCCTCATCTCACACTGAAGAGGGGAGAATGGGGATACTCTTGAGTTGTGCAGGGACCTTTGTTCTTCTCCTCGAGTGGAGACAGATATGGCAGGAAAACTCTTAACTTGCAGCAAGCGTTTGAAGGATGCTTCCGAGGTTCAAGAGTGAAGGTGTGATTTCCCTCGAGACCCTGCAGCGGAAAAGGGCCTCATGTCGCCTCGAGGGGAGAACCTCCTGGTTTTCCTCGAGTTACGTCAGATTCCTTTCGAGTTACGACGGGGACTTCAGGGACCCGCTCAGGAGGCCTCAAGAAAGGCCAGGGTTCATTCAAGTTGCGAGGGGCTTTTCAGGATTCCTCTCCATTCGGTGCCGCATATTAAGTCCTTGTCTGGAGCGTAGGCCGCAACCTGAAATTTCCTCGCCACTGCAGACCGGGTTCTTGGGGTTCCTCTGGAGTCTCCACATGGGAGTCCGTCCTTGTCTCGAGTGGAGACATGCAAGTCCGCTTTCCTCCCCAGCTGTAGCAGCTGAGTCAAGCTTCCCATCGAAGTGTCACAGGGATCTGTGTCTTTCCACAAGGCTTTCCCACAAGGCTGTCACAGGGGCCACCATGGTGTGAGTCGATACTTTGGTTAACATCCTAGGCAGTGCTACGAAATCAGCTTTAGCTGGAGTAAAATGAGTCATACGGGGGTGTTTTGGTATGGTTGCACCACCCCTGGAGTTCCTCTCAACGTTCCTGTAGAGAAGGACTCCACATGAGATGCGAAAGGAACACCAGGAATCATGTCTCGCTGAAGCAGGGAAATATGCTCCTCTCGCATTGAGGAGAGTGAAACGGGGCTCCTCTTGAGTTGTGGAGGGACCCTCACTGTTTCGCTCGAGTGGAGACGGTTATGTCAGAGTACTTCTTGACTTGCAGCATGGGTGTGAAGGAAGCTTTCAAGGTTCAAGAGGGAAGGTGTGATTTCCCTCGAGACACCGCAACAAAAAAGGGCCTCATCTCGCCTGGAGGGCAGAACCTCCTGTTATTTCTCGAGTTGCAGCAGGGTCCTCTCGAGTTACGATGTAGACCTCTGGGACCCACTCATGAGTCCTCAGGAAAAGCCAGTGTCTCTCCGAGTTGCTAAGAAACTTGCGGGATTCCTCTCCATTCAGTGCTCCTTCCTAAGTGTTTGTCAGGAGAAAAGGCCGGAACCTGAAGTTTCCTCTCCAGTGCTGACATAGTTCTTGAGTTTCCTCTGGAGTCTCCACAGGGGAGTCAGGCTTGTCTCGTGTGGAGAAATGCTAGTTCACTTTCTTCCTGACCTGTAGTAGCAGTGTGAGGCTTCCTATCGAGTTAACACAGGGATCTGAGGCATTCCCACCTGGCTTTCCCACAAGGCTGTAACACATGCCACCGTGGTGTCAGTCGATACATGGGGTGACATTCGAGGCATTGCAGGGAAATCACGTTCATCTGGATACGACTGAGATTTTTGTGCCTCTTTTGGTTTGCTTGCCCGTCTCCTGAAGTTCCTTTCAAGTTTCCTGTGGAGAGCGTCTCCTCTTGAGATGCGACGGGAAGGCCAGGAATCATTTCTCGACGAAGGAGGAAAGGAACCCTCGTCTCACACTGAGGAGGGCAGACTGGGGATCCTCCTGAGTTGTGAAGGGAAATTGTTTTTCTACTCGAGTGCAGACTGATATGCAGGGGAACGTCTTAACTTGCAGCAAGCGTTTGTAGGACGCTTCTGAGGTTCAGGAAGGAAGTTGTGATTTCCCTCGAGACCCTTCAGCCGAATACGGCCTCATCTCGCCTGGAGGGCAGAACCTCCTGGTTTTCTCGAGTTGCGGCAGGGTCTTCTCGAGTTATGATGGAGACCTCAGTGACACACTCATGAGGCCTCAGGGAAGGCCAGTGTCACTCCGAGTTATGACGGGACTCGAGGGATTCCTCTCCTTTCAGTGCTGCTCCAAAAGTGTTTGTCAGGAGTGAAGGCTGGAACCTGAAGTTTCCTCTCCACTGCTGACATGGTTCTTGAGGTTCCTCTGGAGTCTCCACAGTGGAGTCAGGCCTTTTCTCGTGTGGAGAAATGCTAGTTTGTTTTCCTTCCGAGGGTTAGTAGCAGTGTGAGGCTTCCCATCGAGTCGACACAGGAATCTGAGGCATTCCCTTAGGCTTTCCCACAGGGCTGTCACACGTGCCACCAAGGTGTCAGTCGATACAGCAAGGATGTACTTCTTGACTTGCAGCAAGGATGTGAGATACGCTTTCGAATTTCAAGAGGGAAGGTGTGATTTCCGTCGAGATACCACAGCGGTAAAAAGCCTCATCTCGCCTGGAGGGGAGAACCTCTAGGTTTTTCTCGAGCTGTGGTAGGTTCCTCTCGAGTTACGACAGGAACCTCAGAGACCCGCTCAGGAGGCCTCAGGAAAGGCCAGTGCCAAGGCGAATTGAGAGGGGCTTCTTGGGATTCCTCTCCAGTCGGTACCACAACTTAAGTTCTTTTCTGGAGCGTAGGCCGCAAGCTGAAGTTCTCTCCACTGAAGACAGGGTTCTTGGGGTTCCTCTGGAGACTCACATGGGATTCAGGCCTCGTCTGGAGTGGAGACATGCACGTCCACTTTCCTCCCCTGCTGTAACAGCAGAGTCAGGCTTCCTGTCGTGTTGACACAGGGATCTATTCCTTGCCTCAAGGCTTTCTCACAGGGCTTTCGCAAGGGCCAACAATGTGTGAGTCAATACTCTGGGTAACATTCGAGGAGGTGCAGGGAAATCAGCTTCAGCTGGAGTGGTTTGAGTCATATGGTGGTCTTTCCGAATGGTTGCACCACCCGTGGAGTTCCTCTTGATTTTCCTGTAGAGAAGGACTCCACTTGAGATGCGAATGGAACGGCAGGCATCATGTCTAGTCGAAGCAGGAAAAGAAAACGTCATCTCGCATTTAGGAGAGGGAAACGGGTCTCCTCTTGAGTTGTGGAGGGACCCTCGCTGTTTTGTTCGAGTCAGTTCAGTTCAGTTTAGTCGCTCAGTCTTGTCTGACTCTTTGCGACCCCATGAATTGCAGCATGCCAGGCCTCCCTGTACATCACCATCTCCCGGAGTTCACTCAAACTCACGTCCACAGAGTCCGTGGTGCCGTCCAGCCATCTCATCCTTGGTCGTCCCCTTCTCCTCCTGCCCCGAATCCCTCCCAGCATCAGAGTCTTTTCCAATGAGTCAACTCTTCGCATGAGGTGGCCAAAGTACTGGATTTTCAGCTTTAGCTTCATTCCTTCCAAAGAAATCCCATAGTTGATCTCCTTCAGAATGGACTGGTTGGATCTCCTTGCAGTCCAAGGGACTCTCAAGAGTCTTCTCCAATACCACAGTTCAAAAGCATCAATTCTTCGGTGCTCAGCTTTCTTCACAGTCCAACTTTCACATCCATACATGACCACAGGAAAAACCATAGCCTTGACTAGGCGGACCTTAGTCGGCAAAATAATGTCTCTGCTTTTGAATATACTAT
The DNA here is from genome assembly GCA_006410675.1 of Oreotragus oreotragus. Classification (NCBI taxonomy): domain Eukaryota; kingdom Metazoa; phylum Chordata; class Mammalia; order Artiodactyla; family Bovidae; genus Oreotragus; species Oreotragus oreotragus. The sequence goes on along the minus strand of SJYX01010814.1, from coordinate 34,456 downwards.
CCAGGTTGGTCATAACTTTTCTTCCAAGGAGTAAGCATCTTTTAATTTCATGGCTGCAGTCATTGGACTGGTTGGATCTCCTTGCAGTCCAAGGGACTCTCAAGAGTCTTCTCCAACACCACAGTTCAAAAACATCAATTCTTCGGCGCTCAGCCCTCTTCACAGTCCAACTTTCACATCCATACATGACCAGTGGAAAACCTATAGCCTTGACTAGGCGGACCTTAGTTGGCAAAGTAATGTCTCTGCTTTTGAATATACTATCTAGATTGGTCATAACATTTCTTCCAAGTAGTAAGCGTCTTCTAATTTCATGGCTACAGTCACCATCTGCAGTGATTTTGGAGCCCAAAAAAATAAAGTCTGACACTGTTTCCACTGTTTCCCCATCTATTTCCCATGAAGTGATCGGACCGGATGACATGATCTTCGTTTTCTGAATATTGAGCTTTAAGCCAACTTTTTCACTCTCCTCCTTCACTTTCATCAAGAGGCTTTTTAGCTCCTCTTCACTTTCTGCCATAAGGGTAGTGTCATCTGCATATCTGAGGTTACATGAACCATGAAATTCCAGATGTTCAAGCTGGATTTAGAAAAGGCAGAGGAACCAGAGATCAAATTCCAACATCCCCTGGATCATCAAAAAAGCAATTGAGTTCCAGAAAAACATCTACTTCTGCTTTATTGACTATACCAAAGCCTTTGACTCTGTGGATTACAGCAAACTGTAAAAAATTCTTAAAGAGATGGGAATACCAGATCACCTTACCTCCCTCCTGAGAAATCTGTATGCAGGTCAAGAAGCAATAGTTAGAATCGGACATGGAACAACAGATTGATTCCAAATCAGGAAAGGAGTACATCAAGGCTATATATTGTCACCCTGCTTATTTACCTTATATGCAGAGTACACCATGAGAAATGCTGGACTGGATGAAGCACAAGCTCGAATCAAGATTGCCAGGAGAAATATCAACAACCTTAGATATGCATTATGCAGGTCAAGAAGCAATAGTTAGAATCGGACATGGAACAACAGATTGATTCCAAATCAGGAAAGGAGTACATCAAGGCTATATATTGTCACCCTGCTTATTTACCTTATATGCAGAGTACACCATGAGAAATGCTGGACTGGATGAAGCACAAGCTCGAATCAAGATTGCCAGGAGAAATATCAACAACCTTAGATATGCACATGACACCACACTTATGGCAGAAAGTGAAGAAGAACTAAAGAGCCTCATGATGAAAGTGAAAGAGGAGAGTGAAAAAGTTGGCTTAAAATTCAACATTCAGAAAACTAAGATCATGGCATCTGGTCCCATCTCTTCATGGCAAATTGATGGAGAAACAATGAAAACAGTGACAGACTTTATTTTGGGGCACGCCAAAATCACTGCAGATGGTGATTGCAGTCATGAAATTAAAAGACGCTTGCTCCTTGGAAGAAAAGTTATGACTAATCCAGACAGCATATTAAAAAGCAGAAACATTACTTTGCCAACAAAGGTCCGTCTAGTCAAAGCTATGGTTTTTCCAGTAGTCATGTATGGATGTGAGAGTTGGACTATAAAGAAAGCTGAGCACAGAAGAATTGATGCTTTTGAACTGTGGTGTTGGAGAAGACTCTTGAGAGTCCCTTGGACTACTAGGAGATCCAACCAGTCCATCCTAAAGGAAATCAGTCCTGAATATTCTTTGGAAGGACTACTGCTGAAGCTGAAACTCCAATACTTTGGCTACCTGATGCAAAGAATTGACTCATTGGAAAAGCCCCTGATGCTGGGAAATTTTGAAGGCGAGAGGAGAAGGGGACGACAGAGGATGAGATGGTTGGATGGCATCACCATCTCAATGTACACGGGTTTGGGTAAGCGTCAGGAGTTGGTGATGGACAGGGAAGCCTGGTGTGCTGCAGTCCATGGGGTCACAAAGGGCTGGACATGACTGAGCGACTGAACTGAACTCAACTGAAAGTGCCATGGACTGAATGTTTGTGTCCCCCCCAGATTCATGTGTTGAACTTCTAATGGCTATGTGGTGCTATTAAGAGGTGGGGCCTTTGGGAGGAATTAGGTTTAGATCAAAGAGGGTGGCTTCCCAGGTGGTGTAAGTGCTTAAGAATCCACCTGCCAATACAGGAGACACAGGAGACATGTGTTCAATCCCTGGGTTGGGAAGATCCCCTGAAGAAAGAAATGGCAACCCACTGCAGTATTGTTCATGGAAAATACATGGACAGAGGAGCCTGGAGGGCTACAGTCCATAGGCTCTCAAAAAGTTGAACACTACTCAGCACACACACACACACACACACACACACACACAAGGGTAGGACCCTCATGATGGGATTAGTGCCCTTATAAGAAGAAGAGAAAGAGGTCTGTTTGCACGTGCACTCACTGAGGAAAGGCCGTGTGCACACAGCAGGAAAGTGGCCATCTGCCAGCCAGGAAGAAGGTCTTCACAGAGAACTGCTGGCAGGCACCTTGATCTTAGAATCTCAGTCCCCATAACTGGAAAGTATTTGTTGTTTAAGACACCCAGTATGTGGCATTTTGTTATTACAAACAAAGGTGACAAAGTAAGCGTCTTATGTAGAGCAGTCAAAGAGGTCACCCCAAGACAGAGTAACGCTTTATGCTTACAGCCAATTTTAAAAACTACTTTTCCAAAATGCTTGCTGTGCTTTTATAGGCTCTCAAGACAGAGGCTTTATTAGGACACATATCTTTAATTAAGTGCTAATATGAGTCCATTAATCATGTGATTACAATTAAAGGTGGGACTAGACCAAAACTTCAGTAACGAGTTTGATCATTCACTGCCTGAACAATGTTTGTGCCTACAGGAAGGAGCAAGGGGGCCAGCCCAGAGTCTCTCCCTCTTTGGACACTTGACCTTCACCTGAGTGACCTGTCTTCAGCAAGGTAGGAGGTTCAGTTTCATAACAGGGTCTGACTACAGAGAAGAAGGAACGGGCTTGCTACTGAAATAAGTGTTCCTCAAGTCAGCATCTTAGCCCTATAGAATGTTTTCTGATTGGGAGTTCGTGTAAAAAAATAAATAAATACAAAAAAAAAAAAAAGAATGTTTTCTGAGACATTTAAGATTCCAAAAACACTGTTCATACATTTCCCTCTTCATTTCATTCAAGTAGCAGCACTCCCCTTCACCTCATACATCTGTTTGTTTTTATAAGTTAAAGGGTAGAAAACCCTTTGGTGAGCTTTCTGTTATGCATTTTTAGGGCCTATAATTTTAATTTACTTAGGATTCTGTTATGGGTATTTCAAAAATTCTTGGGCTTGGTGAAATTAAATAAAAGTACTCAATACCTTTTCCTCCATAAATCTGTTTAAAGGGAAAGTGGAGATTCTTAGATCTGGAGCCCCAGACACTCAGCAGGAGAAGCCATGGGAGGCTGTAGCAAGCTGCTCCTGTGACATCCCCTCTGACCTGTGGAGAAGCAAGGGCTCTGTTGTGCTCACCTCTGGCAGGTCTCTTGGCTCCCAGAGGTCCAAGCTTGAGCCACCAACCCTCCAGATGGTGGCTACTTGTCACAGGCTATTTACAGAGCGAGTCTGCACAGCCAACTGTACTTCTCAGTTGCTTCTTTCCTCTTTTCTCTCTTCCCCATAAGCCCTCCTTGCTTTCATTTTCTTTTTTAAAAATATTTGTTTGTTTGTTTATTTGGCTGTGCCAGGTCTTAGTTGCAGCATGCAGGATCTCTTAGTTGCAGATGTAGAATCTAGTTCCCTGACCTAGGGAAAAAATTAAAGTTTTTAAATTTATTTTTAATTGAAGGATAATTGCTTTACAGTACTGTGTTTTCTCCCAAACATCAACATGAATCAGCCATAGGTATACATATGTCGCCTCCCTCCTGAACCTCCCTCTCACCTCCTACCCGACTCCACCCCTCTAGGTTGTTACAGAACCCAGGTTTGAGTTCCCTGAGTCATACAGCAAATTCCCATTGGCTATGATAATGCACATTTCCATGTTACTCTCTCAACAAGTTCTTATTCAAAGGCTAACTGCCTCCCTGCAATAGCACAATATTAACCCTACACTCCAATCACATTTTATTCTTAGAGATACTCCCCCCCCCATCAACTCTTCCAACTTTGTCTCCAAATAATCTCAGTACATTCAGTGAAAAAGAAATGTAGACATCATAGCTGTCTCATTAACAAATATGTGGGGTGTTGACGTATTTAGAATTTTATGAAGTTAATAGGGGGTGTGTTAGTATGTTAGGGCTGCTATAAGAAATCACCACAAATTGAGTGGCTTACAACAATATGAATTATTTTCTCACAGTTTGGAGGTCAGAGGTCCAAAATCAGTTTCCCTGGGCTAGAGTTAAGAGGATGAGTCCTTCAGAAACTTGAGGGGAGGATCTGGGGCCCTGCCTTTCCAGCTTCTGGAGGCTGCCTGTGTTCTATGGCTCATGACCCATACCTCTGATCCCTCCAACCTCCTGCTTGTCACATCTCCTCTGTAGTTAAACCTCCCTCTGCCTTAGAACTGGACATGGAACAACAGACTGGTTCCAAATAGGAAAAGGAGTACGTCAAGGCTGGATATTGTCACCCTGTTTATTTAACTTATATGCAAAGTCCATTATGAGAAATGCTGGGCTGGAAGAAGCACAAGCTGGAATCAAGATTGCCGAGAGAAATATCAATAACCTCAGATATGCAGATGACACCACCCTTATTGGCAGAAAGCGAAGAGGAACTAAAAAGCCGTTTGATGAAAGTGAAAGAGGAGAGTGAAAAAGCTGGCTTAAAGCTCAACATTCAGAAAACGAAGATCATGGCATCAGGTCCCATCACATCATGGGAAATAGATGGGGAAACAGTGGAAATGGTAGCTGACTTTATTTTGGGGGCCTCCAAAATCACTGCAGATGGTGACTGCAGCCATGAAATTAAATGATGCTTTTTCCTTGGAAGGAAAGTTATGACCAACCTAGATAGAATATTCAAAAGCAGAGACATTACTTTGCCAACAAAGGTCTGTCTAGTCAAGGCTATGGTTTTTCCAACGGTCATGTATGGATGTGAGAGTTGGACTGTGAAGAAAGCTGAGCACCGAAGAACTGATGCTTTTGAACTATGGTGTTGGAGAAGATTCTTGGAAGTCCCTTGGACTGCAAGGAGATCCAACCAGTCCCTTCTAAAGTAGATCAGCCCTGGGATTTCTTTGGAAAGAATGATGTTGAAGCTGAAACTCCAATACTTTGGCCACCTCATACAAAGAGTTGACTTATTGGAAAAGACTCTGATGCTGGGAGGGATTGGGGGCAGGAGGAGAAGGGGACGACAGAGGATGAGATGGCTGGATGGCATCACTGACTCGATGACATGAGTTTGAGTGAACTCCGGGAGTTGGTGATGGACAGGGAGGCCTGGCATGCTGCAATTCATGGGGATGCAAAGAGTCGGACATGACTGAGCAACTGAATTGAACTGAACTGAACTGCCTTCCTACATTGTGATTACACACTTAAATCCCACTCAGGTGATCTCAGATAATCTCATCTTAAAATCCTAAACTTAATCACATCTGCCTAACACAACACTATAAACAACTATGTCTGCTCAGTTCCTCATTAATGTCCAACTCTTTTCAACCCCGTGGACTATGGCCCACCAGGCTGCTCTCTCCACAGGATTTTTCAGGCAAGAGTATCAGAGTGGCTTGCCATTTCCTCCTCCAGGGGAGCTTCAACTATACTCCCCCCAAAAAATAATTTAAAAAGAAAAAAATTCACATCTGGAAAATCCCTTCTATTATATTAGGCAGTAGTCATAGGCTCCAAGGAATAGGAGGTGGATATTTTGAGAGGTCATTATTCTGGTCTAAGGCCTAGCACAGAGGACTTAAGAAACTCCATCCATTTTTGTTCCTTACAGGTGAGCCAGTGAAAGGAAGTGACCTCATTTGGGGATAACCATGAATCTGCTCTCTTTAGGAAAAAATGGTAAATTCTAGTACTTTATTAATAGCGTATAATCTGTAACACCTTACAACTTATCACGTGTCCTAACACCATCATTAGAAAACTAATAAAATGGAGAATTGGTGTGGTAGGCAGAATTCTAAAATGACCCCCACTCCCCACCTTGGTATATGCACCCTATATTATCTTCTGCCCTTGAGTATGGGTGGCACCTGTGAATGATGAAATGTCAGTCCTTTTATTGCATTATATGATACATGAGACTTCATCACAGCTAACTAGATTGAGATTCTCCTGACAACCTTGAAGAAGCAACTTGTTGTTTTGAAAGGGCCAAGTCACTACAACCTGAGAGTGACTCCTAGAAATACCAACAAGAAAATGACACTGAGCACTGTCCTGGAACTGCAAGAAAATAAAATTTTCCAACAACCTGAATGGGTTTGGATGAGGATTCCCACTTCAGAGATCACAGCTGCAGTTGAATATCTTGATTTCAGCCTGGTGAGACTCTGAGCAGAGGACCCTAATAACCTGTGCCCAGACTCCTGACTCACAGAAAAACTGAGACAAAAAAATTGTGCTGTTTTAAGCCACTATTTGCCTGCCAATGCAGGAGATGCAGGTTCAATCTTTGGGTCAGAAAGACCCTCTGGAGGAGGAAACAGCAACTCACCCCAATATTCTTGCCTGGAAAATCCCATGGACAGAAGTGCCTGGCGAGTTGCAGTCTATGGGGTCACAAAGAGTTGGACACGACTGAGTGATTGAACACAGACACAAGCCACTAAGTTTGTGGCTATCTATTATGTAGTAATGGAAAACTAATATAGTTGGCAAATATGAAATTTGAACAGAAAGTTACATGGATAGACTTTGGGCAGGTCAGTGAACTATCTGAAATCACATTAAAATTTTAGAGGGTTCATACACATTCTTCTCGCCTGGAGGGGAGAAGCTCTGCGTTTTCCTCGAGTTGTGGCAGGTTCCTCTCGAGTTAGCATGGAGACCTCAGGGATACACTCATGAGGCCTCAGGAAAGGCCAGTGTCTCTCCGAGTTGCGAGGGGCCTCGTGGGATTCCTCTCCATTGCTTGCTGCGTCCTAAATCTTTGTCAGGAGCGGAGGCCGCAACCTGAGGTTTCCTCTCCAGTGCTGACGTGGTCCTTGAGGTTCCTCTGGAGACTCCAAAGGCGAAGCAGGACTTGTCTCGTGTGGAGACATGCTAGTCCGTTTTCCTCCCAAGATGTAGCAGCAGTGTGTGGCTTCCCATCGAGTTGACACAGGAATCTGAGTCTTTCCCAAGAGGCTTTCCCACAGAGCTAAAACACGTGCCACCATGGTGTGAGTTGATACCCGGGGAGACTATCGAGGCACTGCAGGGTAATCAAATTCAACTGGATTCGACTGAGATTTTTGTGCCTCTTTTGGTTTGGTGGCCCGATTCCTGGAGTTCCTCTCGAGATTCCTGTGGAGAGTGCCTCCTCTTGTTATGCAACGGGATGGCCAAGAATCATTTCTCGACGTAGAAGGGAAAGGAACCCTCATCTCACAATGAAGAGGGGGAGAATGGGGATCCTCTTGAGTTGTGCAGGGACCTTCGTTCTTCTCCTCGAGTGGAGACAGATATGTCAGGAAACCTCTTAACTTGCAGCGAGCGTTTGAAGGACGCTTCCGAGGTTCAAGAGTGAAGGTGTGATTTCCCTCGAGACCCTGCAGCGGAAAACGGCCTCATTTCGCCTGGAGGGGAAAATCTCCTGGTTTTTCACGAGTTATGGCAAGTTCCTCTCGAGTTACGACGGGGACCTCAGGGACCCGCTCAGGAGGCCTCAAGAAAGGCCATGGTTCATGCGACTTGCGAGGGGCTTTTCAGGATTCCTCTCCAGTCGCTGCCGCATCTTAAGTCCGTGACTGGAGCGTAGGCTGCAACCTGAAATTTCTTCGCCACTGCAGACAGGGTTCTTGGGGTTCCTCTGGAGTCTCCACATGGGAGTTCGTCCTTGTCTCGAGTGGAGACATGCAAGTCCGCTTTCCTCCCCAGCTGTAGCAGCTGAGTCAAGCTTCCCGTCGAGGTGTCACAGGGATCTGTGTCTTTCCTCAAGGCTTTCCCACAAGGCTGTCACAGGAGCCACCATGGTATGGGTCGATAGTCTGGGCAACATCCGAGGCAGTGCTACGAAATCAGCTTTAGCTGGAGTAGAATGAGTCATATGGGGGTGTTTCGGTATGATTGCACGACCCCTGGAATTCATCTCGCCATTGCTGTAGAGAAGGCCTCCACTTGAGATGGGAAAGAAACACCAGAAATCATGTCTCGCCAAAGCAGGGAAATACGCTCCTCTCGCATTGAGGAGAGTGAAATGGGGCTCCTTTTCAGTTGTGGAGGGACCCTCTTGTTTCACTGGAGTCTAAAAGGATATGTCGGAGAACTTCTTGACTTGCAGCATGGGTGTGAAAAACGCTTTCGAGTTTCAAGATGGATGGTGTGATTTCCATCGAGACACCGCAGCAGAAATGTCCTCATCTCGCCTGGAGGGGAGAAACTCCAGGTTTTTCTGGAGTTGCGGCAGGTGCTTCTCGAGTTACGATGGAGAACTCAGGGACCCACTCATGAGGCCTCCAGAAAGGCCTGTGTCTCTCCGATTTGCGAGGGGATTCAAGGGATGACACTTCATTCCTTGCTGCATCCTAAACCTTTCTCAAGAGCAGAAGCCACAACCTGAGTTTTCCTTTCCAGTGCTGATCTGTTTCTTGAGGTTCCTCTGGAGACTCCACAGGGGAGCCAGGCCTTGTCTCGTGTGGAGACATGCTAGTCTGTTTTCCTCCCGAGCTGTAGTAGCAGTTTATGTCTTCCCTTCGAGTTGTCACAGAGATCTGAAGCTTTCTCCCGAGGCTTTCCCAAAGAGCTGTCACACGTGCCACCATAGTGTGTGTTGATACAATGGGTGACATTCGAGGAACTGCAGTTTAATCACGTTCATCTGGATTCGACTGAGATATTTGCTCCTCTATTTTTTTTTTTTTTTGCATGCCCGATCCCTGGAGTTCCTCTCGAGTTTCCTGTGGAGATNCCACCATAGTGTGTGTTGATACAATGGGTGACATTCGAGGAACTGCAGTTTAATCACGTTCATCTGGATTCGACTGAGATATTTGCTCCTCTATTTTTTTTTTTTTTTGCATGCCCGAACCCTGGAGTTCCTCTCGAGTTTCCTGTGAAGAGCGCCTACTCTTGAGATGCAATGGGAAGGCAGGAATCATTTCTCGATGAATCAGGGAAAGAACCCTCATCTCTCACTGAAGAGGGGAGAATGGGGTTCCTCTTCAGTTGTGAAGATACCTTCGTTGGTCTACTCGATTGGAAACAGATATGTCAGGGAATTTTTTGAATAGCCTCAAGTGTTTGAACGATGCTTCCGAAGTTCCAGAGGGAAGGTGTGAATTCCCCTCAGAACCTGGAGCGGAAAAAGGCCTCATCTCGCCTGGAGGGGAGAATCTCCTGGTTTTTTTCGAGTTACCACATGTTCCTCTAGAGTTACGACGGGAACCTCAGTGACCTGCTCATGAGGCCTCAGGAAAGGCCAGTGCCAAGGCGAGTTGAGAGCGCTTCTTGGGATTCCTCTCCAGTCTGTGCCGCATCTTAAGTCCTTCTCTGGAGCGTAGGCCGCAACCTGAAGTTTCTCTCCACTGAAGACAGGGTTCTTGGGGTTCCTCTGGAGTNTCCTTGGACTGCAAGGAGATCCAACCAGTCCAGCCTAAAGGAGATCAGTTCTAGGTGTTCATTTGAAGGTCTGATGTTGAAGCTGAAACTCCAATACTTTGGCCACCTGATGCGAAGAGCTGACTCATTGGAAAAGACCCTGATACTGGGAAAGATTGAGGGCAGGAGGAGAAGGGGACGACAGAGGATGAGATGGTTGGATGGCATCACTGACTCAATGGACATGGGTTTGGGTGGACTCCAGGAACTGGCGATGGACAGGGAGGCCTGGGGTGCTGCGGTTCATGGAGTCACAAAGAGTCGGACACGACTGAGCGACTGAACTGAACCCAGTACATACTTAAGTTGCTGTTGTTGTTGTTGCTATTCAGTTGCTCAGTTGTGTCTAATTCTTTTCAACCCCATGGACTGCAGCACGCCAGGCTTCCCTGTCCTTCACTACCTCCCAGAGTTTGTTCAAACTCTTGTCCATTAAGTCAGTGATGCCATCCAACCACCTCATCCACTGTCTAGGTTTGTCATAGCTTTTCTTCCAAGTCTATTCATTAAGCATATCTTTATCACCAAGCAGAAATGTGCAAAGCCAGATGGTGAAATTCTGAGTGATACAATTTGCCCACGTTAATGGTTCTGATTAAAGATTTTCCAGGCTAGATGTTAAAATTTCTGGGTAAAATTAAATTTGTGAAATAAACCAGCCATTTTTTTACTAAAACATAACATGAAAAACTCAAAATGCATTAATAAAAGTTGGTATCTATTTTTAATACTGACCAATCTCTTCTTAAATAACAAACATCAAAGTTTTTCCACATCGTCAATTACTTTTTTTCCATTCCTGTTGTGTATTGTTAATTGCACAGGGATGGTAGTTTGCATGTATTACATGATTCCTTTAGAAACTTCCTGATGTTAGGATTTCCCTGGTGGCTTAGTGGCAAAAACCCCACTGCCAGCCAGGCCTCCTAGCTGCTGGGGACTGCGCCCAGCCCCTCTAGTGGCCACAACCCGAGAGCTTTAAAACTTGAAAAAGAAAGCACAATTGAAGGAAAAGTGTACCCAGCAGCAGCCTGGGCGCATGTCTTGGCCCTGGGTGACTAAGACCCCAGCCAGTCTTCCTGGGGGACTGATTCTCTCTTTTTTTTTATTTTTGCACAACTCTGCCCCGTGGGGGGACTTTTTTACACATCTGCCTGCCAATGTAGGAGACAGGTGTTCGATCCCTGATCTGGGAAGATCCCACACGGTTTGGAGCAACTAAGCCTACGCGCCACAACCATCGAGCCTGTGCTCTAGAGCCCACGTGCCACAACTGCTGAAGGCCACGTGCACTGTAGCCCGTGCTCTACAGCAAAGAAGCCGCGCAACAAGAAGCCAGTGCGCCACAACTAGAGAGGAGCCCCCACTCGCTGCACGCAGAGAAAATCCCGAGCAGCAGCGAAGACCCAGTGCAACCAAAATAAATAAACGAAATTATTTTTTTAAAAAGGAAACCTCCTGATGTTAAATGAGTCATCTTGCACACTTGAAGAATTCAACATTGTCTCTTTACCTTTGATCATTTTTACTTTCTTCAGAGCCAATAAGAATTTGAGTAATAGAATACTCCTCATAACTTTCATATACATTATATGAGATTAACGATAGGTACAAGTCCAGCAAACATCAATCCAGCAAAGACTAGTAGAAAAGGGAAGTTATTCCAAAACCAACACCACATCTGTTGGTGGCAGGCATAGTTGATTCCCTTTTGTTAGAGAAGGTTGCTTTCTTTCTAACTGTCCAAGTTGTCTTTTTTTTTAATTCCTAAATATAAGAGGTGCTATTTTATTTTTTGAGCACGGTAAAAGTAAAAGCAACCATTTCTGAAAACGTCTTAGATTATTATGACAATAAGCATGTCAATGTCTATTTGTTTATTTAACTACAAAGGTATCATAATTTGGTAAGACTTGGTTTCAGAGGAATATTTGTCTTTGCAGAATTCACACTAGTTGCACAAACAGTGACATTTAAAAGGCATTCCTGGATAAATGCATATGTTTGTACACAAGAAAATTTGACTCATTCATAAATACTGAGATTTTCAATGCTGTGTTTGTAGATGGTGATAATGGTTTACTTGCTAAGTTGTGTCCAACTTTTGTGACTCCATGGACTGTAGCCCGCCAGGGTCCTCCTCTGTCCATGGAATTTCCCAGGCAAGAATACTAGACTAGAGTGGATTGCCATTTCCTTCTCCAGGGAATCTTCCCGACACAGGGATTGAACCCAGGTCCCCTGCATTGCAGGTGGATTCATTACCAACAGTACTACCAGGGAAGCCCCAAGATAGTACAGAGTATTAGAAAGATCACTAGATTGACAGTCAAGAACCAGACACCCATCCAGTCTGCCACTCTAAGAGCTTGGTCAAATCTATGAGATTGGTTTTAGGAGCTTGCCCAAATCCTCTTTTTCTTCACATATAAAATGGGGATTATAATGCCAATCCTCTTTACCTAATGGGTTTGTCAAAAAATGAAATAAAATATGTGAAAATGCTTTGAAAACTGCAAAATATGATAAACATTTTAAATAGCCTCATTATCATTTTGCTTAACTCAAAGAAGTTTCTCATATGTACACATATGCTCATCAGCTGTCATCAGCTGATTTATCTGGTGTGTAGTTTTTGCAGATATATGAATCTATTCTAAATTCCTCCCCAAATTTACTGTTTTTAAAAGAAGAATAATATTGGGCAGTATTATTTTAAAAACTGCTTCAGCATTCATACACCTGTAACCCCTTTCAAGGTACTGCTGCTGCTGCTAAGTCGCTTCAGTTGTGTCCAACTCTGTGCGACCCCATAGATGGCAGCCTACCAGGCTCCCCCGTCCCTGGGATTCTCCAGACAAGAACACTGGAGTGGGTTGCCATTTCCTTCTCCAATACATGAAAGTGAGAAGTGAAAGTGAAGTCGCTCAGTCATGTCCAACTCTTCGCGACCCCATGGACTACAGCCCACCAGGCTCCTCTGTCCATGGGATTTTCCAGGCAAGAGTACTGGAGTGGGTTGCCATTGCCTTCTCTGTTCAAGGTCCTAGTAACATGAACTTAAAATTGATGTTAAACAAATTAAATACGTAACAGATGCAATACTCTATTAAGGGGAAATTTCAGGAATCTCTTTTCCTTTGCACTTGGGAAATCTCATTGCTAGCATCGAAGTGTACACAGGGAATTCAGGCCCAATAAGACTGGATTTCCTACACCTTCTGTCTCATCCTCTAGAATCCTAGATCTGTATGGGCTGCAATTTTCACACTGGTCTCCTACCAGTTTGCATATTCCAATACAAGACATAGAATATTAACGGTTTTTGTTGTTGTTGTTGTTTAGTTGCTAGGTTGTGTTGGACTCTTTTGCAGCCCATGCACTGTAGCCAGTCAGGCTCCTCTGTCCATGGGATTTCCCAAGCAAGAATGCTGGAGTGGATTGCCATTTCCTTCTCCAGGGGAGCTTCTCAACCCAGGGACTGAACCCATGTCTCCTGAATTGGGAAGAGGATTCTTTATCACTGAGCCACCAGGGAAGCTCATTAACAATTTTATGTTTATATTAAATATTTTTATACTTTAATTACTATTGCTGTTATTAGGGGATGCCCTATTCAATATCTCATGGAAGCTAACATTTTTCGTAGCTTATATTCTGGTGGGAAATTTTCACAAAGGCCAAGTAGGTGATCCAAGAATACATGGTCTACAATATCCTTTGTTCCTTCAAAGTGGTCTTGGAATCAAGGGGGGAGAAATGGTTGCTTATTCAACTTACAAATAGTGTCACCTCTCCATTTCCAGAGCTTGGCTGCTTTATCTATTTTATTCTATTTTTCTTAATAATTCAATTAAAACTCTCTCTCTCTCTCTCTCTCTCTCTCTCTCTCTCACACACACACACACACACACACACACACACAAACCCAACCAATTACTGAGTCTAGCAGCTCTGAAAACATGTAACAGAAATCCATGTTGGTCCCCAGTGTTTTTTATATTCTCTCTTCTTTCAATCTTTGGTTTGTTGTCTCATTAGCCTTGGGGAGATCTTTTTTAACAAAGTTACTGTTGCCAGGAAACATAAGGACAAGATGGAGAACAAAAGCTAAGAGCAGAATAGGTTCATCTTTCCCCCTCAGAATCCACACAGATATGTTCAAGTAAACATCCCTGAACACATAACCATCTATAATCACATTCACTCAGACCCATCCACATCCAAATGTAGGCTGTAAACACAACAGATGCCCCATCAAATTCGAGCAAGTGCTGTTCTAAATATCATTGCCCTTTATCCAACTAGTATCCACTTCTGGGACTTCCCCGGCAGCTTGGTGGTTAAGACTTCAGGCTTCCACTACAGGGGTCACAGGACTGATCCCTGGTTGGGGAACTAAGATTGCACATGCTGTGCAGCCAAAAATAAAACAGCATCCACTTCTGAACTAGGTAACAGGTATATTAAACCCAGGTCTCCTGGTTCCTGACTCCATGCCCTTTTTACTATACATGCAGTATTTCCTGATAGGAGTGTTCTAAAAACTGAGGCACATGCCTGTGACATTCAGGAAGGACTGTGCATTTTCCTTCACTACAAATATTTCTTGCCATTAGTTATGAAACCAATTTAAAGCTCTTTGGAAAATAAAGCTCATCGTTATACCAAAGAAGAGAAAGAGACAAAAAAATGAACAGAATGAAGGTGAGGGAGGGCTGGCTGGCTGAAGGTCTATCCTTTGCAGTCAGGTGAACGGAACACTCAAGAAACCCCTATGTGTTTAGGCTCTGAGGACACAGTCCTTCCTGACTGTCGCAGGCAAAGTAAAATGAGAGTAGGCAGTACCTGACTTGCATGTGTGTGTCTATGCCTGGAAGGTGGTCCATCCTGGTGAAGATTATGGTGAAAGGTCAATGAGTACTATAATGGTATCACAGTGGTATCAAAAGCACCACATCTAGTAGAAGAATACCAGAGGACAAGTGGGATCAACAAACCATTTCATAGATTATCTGGTTTACCCCTTCTCTTTAAATATGAAGACCCTAAAAGGGTAAGTAATTTGCCCAAGACCATAAACAAGGTCAGAGGAAGAGCTCGGACTAAAACCCAGTTTTTATCTGTCCAGTGCTGAATGTTGAGCAAGTATGGGGTTGCTCCATGGAAAAGCCCAGCTAACCTCATTCTGTGATGTTGGAAGAATGTGGTCACAGGAGCTACACATTCCTGAATAGAACTAGTCAGTGATCATCAGCTGATTTTTAGATGCCTGTGGAACACCTAAAGCAACTTTATCCCAAAGATCTACTGAAATGTTAAGGCCAGTGAATCCTTCCACACCTCACATCCTTGTCATATATCCAAAATGGTACTCTGTTTTGTACTCTCATCACCACATTGCTCAGGGAGGCCTCCCTCTGCCCTAGCTCTCCTCTCCTTCTTCTTACCTCTCACTGTACCCTCTGGATCTTATTCCAAGATTAAGACCAACACTTGACACTATCAAGTGCCTGCTTCACAGACTATTCCCTGTAGTCTTGGGCCTTAACTGAAATCCAAGCGCCCTGCTTCCCCACTGGGTACTACTATTGACTCTACTATGCACTCCACCTCAGGGCTGGGCATTGTATCATCAGATTCCTCACTCCCCATTCCACATCTAGAACACTGTCCTTCCATATTCTTGTAAACCATGGGTCCTTTATGGCTCATGTCCTCTGACTATATTTCCCTCTGCTTCCTCTTCATTTCTGTAATCTGCAAAGTTCTAGGTTGTCCATTACTTGCTGAAGATTTTACTGCCTAACTCATAGCCTCTGTCCTCTCCAGGCCTTACCATTATCTAGAATAATTTCAAAGTCCTATGTAAGTAACCAGACCCACAATTTCTGTACCTGTCAATTCCAGTGAACTTACCTTTCCTTCACTCACTCACATAGTGAATACCCTCAAAACCTTGTTATTGCTGAACTTCTCTGGCTAGGAAAACTAACATTGACCACAATGGATTAAAGTGAAGGTGAAGTTGCTCAATCATGTCCGACACTTTGTGACCCCATGGACTGTAGCCTACCAGGCTCCTCCATCCATGGAACCTTCCAGTCAAGAGTCCTGGAGTGGGCTACCATTTCCTTCTCCAGTGGATCTTCCTGACCCAGGGATCGAACCCAGGTCCCCTCATTGCAGGCAGACATTTTACCACCTGAGCCCAGGTGGCTTAAGGGAGAAGCTTACTCTCCCTCCACTCTTCCTGCTTTCACTTATTCCTTGAACCACAGTAATCTACGCCCACCACTCTTTTGAAACCATTCTGTCTCAAGGTCATCATGCGTTCCTCCTCGTCAATCAAATAGATATCACCTAGTCTTTCTCTACTGGGTTTGATGCCATTTGTCATTCTCCTCTGGAAACTCTCTGCTCCCTTCGTTTCTGGGACACTTCACAACCATGGTCCTCCTCCCACCTCTGTGACCATCCCTTCACTGTCTCCTTCACAGGATTCCTTTTAACTTGCTTTTTAAAATGCCTCCTTGACATCCTCTCATTAGGTGAACTCATCCACACTCTTGTGGCTTGATCATCTACTATGATGACTTCTACATTTTTACCCTCAAGCTTTAAATTCTTATAACTCACTAGGTATTCCACAGGGACCTCAAACTCAACTTGTGCCAAACTTAAAACCTTTTCCCTTCACACCCTACTTTATTCCACCTGCTTCTCCCCTTGAACTCAATCTCTCTTTTTATTAATGACACCACCACAAATATCCTATCTAGAAAACTAATCAACACCTTCAACTCTGCCTTAACCCAACCTTCACCCCCACATCTGCTCAGTCATCAAGCCCTGACAATCTTATCTCCGATAATTTTTTTATTTTTTTATTGGAGGATAATTGCTTTACAGAATTTTGTTGTTTTCTGTCAAACCTCAACCTGAATCAGTCATAGGTATACATATATTCCCTCTCTTTTGAACTTCCCTCCCAGTTTCCTCCCCATCCCACCCCTTTAGGTTGATACAGAACCCCTGTTTGACTTTCTTAGCCACACAGCAAATTCCCATTGGCTATCTATTTTACACATGGTAATTAATGTAAGTTTCCATGTTACTCTCTCCATACATCTCACCCTCTCCTCCCCTCTCCCTGTAAGGTCGGACCCAGGGAGCCATGATGGGCCGCCCCTTCCCTCCCCCGCCGGTGGGGAAACTCCCTAAGGAAGGGGCCTCCCAGATCCCGGGGACCAGTGAACAGCACAGTTTGCCAGCTAAAGCCGCCCCACCTCCGCCGCATAGAAGGATCTATCAGCCCGCGACACCTCGGCCCAGCAACCTATCCAAACCCCCACCCACTAACCTGGCCATCCCTCGCAGCCTGCATATATAAACAAACTTCTAACACGGTCGGGCGCGCGGACTTCCTCGACCTGCCCCGTTCAGGTCTGGGAACCCCGCCCGGGAGCACTTCGCCATTAAAGCCTGTTAGACACTCTTTCGGTGTCCTGGTCGTCTGTTACCTAACACTCCCCATGGCCACAAGTCTATTCTCTATGCCTGTTTCTCCACTGCTGCCCTGGAAGTAAATTCTTCAGTACCATTTTTCTAGATTCCGTATACATGTGTTAGAATACGATATTTCTCTTTCTCTTTCTGACTCACTTCACTCTGTATAATAGATTCTAGGTTCATCCACCTCATTAGAACTGACTCAAAGGTGTTCCTTTTTATTGCTGAGTAATATTCCATTGTTTATATGTACCACAACTTCTTTATCCTTTCATCTGTCAGTGGACATCTAGGTTGCTTCCATGTTCTAGCTTTGTAAATAGTGCTGCAATGAATAATGGGATACATGTGTCTTTTTCAATTTTCCTCAGAGTATATGCCTTTGAGTGGGATTTCTGGGTCATATGCTGGTTTTATTCCTAGTTTTTTAAGGAATCTCCATACCATCTTCCATAGTGGCTGTAACAATTTACATTCCCACCAACAGTGCAAGAGCGTTCCCTTTTCTCCACACCCTCTCCAGCATTTATTGTTTGTAGAGACTTTTTGATGATGACCATTCTGACCAGTGTGAGGTGATATCTGATTGTCATTTTGATTTGCATTTCTCTAATAATGAGTGATGTTGAGCAGCTTTTCATGTTGTTTGTTAGCCATCTGTAGGTCTTCTTTGGAGAAATGTCTGTTTAGGTCTTTTTCCCACTTTTTGATTGGGTTGCTTGTTTTTCTGATATTGAGTTGTATGAACTGTTTGTATATTTTGGAAATTAATCCTTTGTCAGTTGTTTCACTTGCTATTATTTTCTCCCATTCTGAAGGCTGCCTTTTCATCTTGTTTATAGTTTCCTTTGCTATGCAGAAGCTTTTAAGTTTAATCAGGTCCCACTTGTTTACTTTTGTTTTTATTTCCATTACTCTAGGAGGTGGTGGGTCATAGAGGATCTTGCTTTGATTTATGTCACTGAGTGTTCTGCATATGTTTTCCTCTAAGAGTTTTATAGTTTCTGGTCTTACAGTTAGGTCTTTAATCCATTTTGAGTTTATCTTTGTGTATGGTGTTAGGAAGTGTTCTAATTTCATTCTTTTACATGTAGCTGTCCAGTTTTTTCAGCACCATCTATTGAAGAGGCTGTGTTTGCCCCATTGTATATTCTTGCCTCCTTTGTCAAATATAAGGTGCATGGGTTTATTTCTGAGCTTTCTTTTTCCATTGGTTTATGTTTCTGTTTTTGTGCCAGTACCAGTGTCTTGATGACTGTAGCTTTGTAGTATAATCTGAAGTCAGGAAGGTTGATTCCTCCAGCTCCATTCTTCTTTCTCAAGACTGTTTTGGCTATTTGGGGTCTTTTGTATTTCCATATGAATTATGAAATTTTTTGTTCTAGTTCTGTGAAAAATGTCATTGGTAATTAGATAGGGATTACACTGAATTTGTAGATTACATTTGGTAGTATAGTTATTTTCACAGTATTGATTCTTCCTACCCAGGAATATGGAATATCTTTCCATCTGTTTATGTCATCTTTGATTTCTTTCATTAGTGTCTTATAATTTTCTCTGTACAGTTCTTTTGTCTCCTTAGGTAAGTTTATTCCTAGATATTNATACACGGGGTGACATTCGAGGCACTGCAGGGAAATCACGTTCATCTGGATTCGACTGAGACTTTTGCATCTCTTTTAGTTTGGTTGCCCAACTCCTGGAGTTCCTCTCAAGTTTCCTGTGGAGAGCGCCTCCTCTTGAGATGTGACAGGAAGGCCAGGAATCATTTCTCTTCGAAGCAGGAAAGGAACCCTCGTCTCACACTGAGGAGAGGAGACGGGGGATCCTCATGAGTTGTGCAGGGACCTTTCTTTTTTCTACTTGAGTGGAGACTGATATGCCGTGGAACGTCTTAACTTGCAGCAAGCGTTTGTAGGACGCTTCTGAGGTTTAAGAAGGAAAGTGTGATTTCCCTAGAGACTCTTCACCCGAAAAGCGCCTCATCTCGCCTGGAGGCCAGAACCTCCTGGTTTTTCTCGAGTTGTGGCAGGGTCTTCTCGAGTTACGATGGAGAATTCTGGGACACACTCATGAGCTCTCATGAAAGGCCAGTGTCACTCCGAGTTGCGAGGGGACTCGAGGGAATCCTC
The DNA here is from genome assembly GCA_006410675.1 of Oreotragus oreotragus. NCBI lineage: Eukaryota > Metazoa > Chordata > Mammalia > Artiodactyla > Bovidae > Oreotragus > Oreotragus oreotragus. Next base: position 15,076 of record SJYX01010814.1, on the reverse strand, counting down.
TCTTTTCAGTGCTGGAACCAGTGTTTGTCAGGAGCGAAGGCTGGAACCTGAACTTTCCTCTCCACTGCTTACATGGCTCTTGAGATTCCTCTGGAGTCTCCACAGGGGAGTCATGCCTTTTCTGCTGTGGAGAAATGCTAGTTTCCTTTCCATCCGAGCGGTAGTAGCAGTGTGTGGCTTCCCATCGTGTTGACACAGGAATCTGTGGCATTCCAACGAGGCTTTCCCAAAGGGCTGTCACACGTGCCACCAAGGTGTCAGTCGATAGAGCAAGGATGTACTTCTTGACTTGCAGCAAGAATGTGAGAGATGCTTTCGAGTTTCAAGTGGGAAGGTGTGATTTCCGTCGAGACACCACAGCGGTAAAAGGCCTCATCTCGCCTGGAGGGGAGAACCTTTTGGTTTTTCTCGAGTTGTGACAGGTTCCTCTCGAGGCAGGATGGAGACGTCAGGGACACACTCATGAGACATCAGGAAAGGCCAGTGTCTCTCCGAGTTGCGAGGGGCCTCGTGGGATTCCTCTCCATTCGTTGCTGTGTCTTAAATCTTTCTCAGGAGCAGAAGCTGCAACCTGAGGTTTCCTCTCCAGTGCTGACGTGGTTCTTGAGGTTCCTCTGGAGACTCCAAAGGCGAACCAGGCCTTGTCTCGTGTGGAAATATGCTAGTCCGTTTTCCTCCCAAGATGTAGTAACAGTGTGAGGCTTTTCATCGAGTTGACACAGGAATCTGAGTCTTTCTCACGAGGCTTTCCACAGAGCTCTAACACCTGCCACCATGGTGTGACTTGATACACGGGGTGACTTTCGAAGCACTGCAGGGTAAACACATTCATCTGGATTCGACTGAGTCTTTTGTGCCTCTTTTGGTTTGGTGGCCCGACTCCTGGACTTCCTCTCGAGATTTCTGTGGAGAGTGTCTCCTCTTGAGATGTGACGCGATGGCCAAGGATCATTTCTCGACGTAGAAGGGAAAGGAACCCTCGTCTCACAATGAGGAGGGAAGAATGGGGATCCACTTGAGTTGTGCAGGGACCTTCGTTCTTCTCCTCGAGTGGAGACAGATATGTCAGGAAACCTCTTAACTTGAAGCAAGCGTTTGAAGGACGCTTCCGAGGTTCAAGAGTGAAGGTGTGATTTCCCTCGAGACCCTGCAGCGGAAAACGGCCTCATCTCGCCTGGAGGGGAGAACCTCTTATTTTTTCTCTAGTTACGGCAGGTTCCTCTCAAATTACGATGGGGACCTCAGGGACCCGCTCAGGAGGCCTCAGGAAAGGCCAGGGTTCATGCGACTTGCGAGGGGCTTCTTGGGATTCTTCTCCAGTCGATGTCAAATCTTAAGTCTTTGTCTGGAGTTCAGGCCACAGCCTGAAGTTTCTCTCCACTGAAGACAGGGTTCTTGGGGTTCCTCTGGAGTCTCCAAATGGGATTCAGGCCTCGTCTGGAGTGGAGACATGCACGTCCGCTTTCCTCCCCAGCTGTAGCAGCAGAGTCAGGCTTCCTGTCGAGTTGACACAGGGATCTGTTCCTTCCCTCAAGACTTTCCCACCAGGCTGTCGCAGGGCCCAACATGGTGTGAGTCGATACTCTGGGTAACATTCGAGGAGGTGCAGGGAAATCAGCTTCAGCTGGAGTGGTTTGAGCCATATGGTGGTCTTTC
>SJYX01010813.1:288058-330376 GCA_006410675.1 Oreotragus oreotragus | reverse complement strand
TTACCGTCTTATTAAGGAGAAGACTGATAAGAAATAAGGCCTGATAAAAGACTGATAAAAGAAATAAGACTGATAAGAAATAGGCAGACTAATAAGAAACAGGCCCGACTGTGCACAGTAGTTGCTTTGGGAAGTGAGTCAAAGGTCAATTCTTTTTGTTTCTATTTTTTGGCATTTTCCCAAAATGTTTATAATGAGCACATAGTGCTCTGATAATGGAGAAAAAACAATAAAAATCACCGATGTATTATTTGATTGATTATTCCTATTAACTCAGTTCTACCTGTAATTAATCCATATTACAGTTGGTGACAGCAATGATCCAAGTGTTTGAGAATGAATCCCATTGACATAGCCTGGTATTCCAAGCCTTGCTCCATCTTATCAAGCCTACCTTCCCATTCAAACTTCTCTCTTGTTATGGTCTGAAGGACAATGACACACAACTCTTTATAGAACCTGACCCGGCCTTTCTGTCTCCCTGCTTTTGTTGTACCAATTCCTCTTCCCAATGTGGCTCACCTCTCTCTGGAAGCCAATGTCAAAAACCTCTACCCAAATATCGGATCTTAATGATTCATCTAAAGCAAATTATTCCACTTCTCAGAGTTTCAGCCACATTTCCATTAAATGGAAATAATCATTTCTACCTTGCTTTTTCTCATAAATATTACACAAAAGTATTTTTGTCAAGTAGTTGGAACATAATAAGCACACACAATACATATATATATATATATGCTAGCTATTTTTTTTTTCTTCTCAAACTTTGAGAGGAAATACAGTTGTAGGTGCCTACAACTAGCTTAGTGCCTGGCACATAGAAATCATTTAATTCACGGCCATTGGATTAAGAATTACTATCTGTGATGACATCAGACTCTGGCCATAAAGATCTATGGTTGTATGATATTAGACAGCAATTTTAGTTTCTCCATAAGAAACAAAAGCTAGTTAAAAGAGAGAGAGAGAGACAGCATTCACATTCTTCCTATATAGAAGAGCTTTATCAACTTTGATCAGAAAGAGGTTTTGGAAAACCACCTGCAGCCATCACTGAATCTTGCTGTACAAAGCAAAGAATACCAGAAAACAAGACAGATCTTTTCCTCACATTCTCCCTCTCCTTTCTCAAATGGAGGCTATTTGGTTGTGTTATTAAGAAGGCTTTTGCTCTTTTCCAAAAATCAGCTAGATACCAGTGCATCCCCCCTGCTGAACAAGCACAGTTAAGATGAAAGAGGTACCCTGGGGGCAGCATAAATGGTAATCCAGCTGCCCCTCTGGCTCTGGCAGCTTCTCCTGTTTGTTGAGAACAGGGGAGAGGGGAGGGTCTCATATCCTACAACATGCAGGATGAGCAGCCTCGATGTTCTTTTGAAAGGAGAGCCAGGATGTCCAGGAACATTCGTGTCTGTCATCTATATCTTGTTTACTCAGAAGATCCATGCTTACGATGGTGGAGAAGATCTTTTGGCTCAGCTCTTACAGAGAAACCAACCTGCTCCACAGGCCAGCAAAGAAATCCTCTTCCTTCAGTCTGCAAGTCTTGATGCAGCTCTTGAGCATAAAGCAGTCACTCTTAAACAAAACTAAAACATTCTTACAAGCTGTATCATCTTAGCGGTGGATGGTTCTAAGAGAAGGGTACTTTAGGGAATAAAGCTTTGAGGAGAGTCCCAGGAGAAGGCTGAGCATAACATTTGTAAAATATCTTTTGGTTCAGTGAAAAGCACCATGCTTGACAAATTTTCTTCCAAATCTGTTAAAATATTCATTCATTTAACAGACACTCAACAGCAAACTACTTTTTGTTTGCTTTTTCATTTATTCATTTAATAAACACTCACTGAGCACGGAATGAATAATGTGCACTGCCCTGCATGTTATTAAGAATATAAATAGGGGACACTTGTTGAGTGATCACAGTATTCCAGGAGTCACTTAGATCGCACAGCTGCTCAGCAGCAGCACTCAGTTTGTATCCAGGATCCTGATCTGCAGTCCATGCCCTTGACCCTATGCCTCCCAAAGATGTAAGATACCCAGATGTTAAGATGCAAGTCCTGACCTCAAGAAGCTTAAATTTTTGGAGAGCCGAGACATGTAAATGCTTTAAGAACTACTGGGTACTTGTGAAGAAGAAATTATTCCTTTTTTACTGCAGAAAGAGAAAAGTATTAGATACAGTGGAATTTGAGGTTACTCCTGATGGACAAGGAGAATTTGAACAAGTAACACTGGGGAAAGATATTCTAAACTAAGGCAATAGCAGCAGCAAATTACAAAAGAAGGAAAGCAGGAGATGTGGAAGACAGCTAATAGCTCAGTTTGGTTGGAACATCAATGCCTATGTGATGGGGGGAAAAGCAGGAGGTAAAGACAAAGTGTATGTGACATTTGATTTTTCTGGGTACCTTCCCAGATAGCATTCATCTGCTAAAATATATTCCACAAGCAGTTACTGATACCCAATGAAGGCATTTGTTTCATTAGGGAGAGTGATAAGGTATTGCTCTTAAAACTGCATGAGAAAGTTTAAAGATTAGCTACAGACTCAAGCAAGACAGTCATTCTAGAGTTTCTAAATCCTTCTGCTCAACCTGGAAACATGTTGATATGCTAAGAGCTCTGAAAATCTAGACAAGAAATTTGTATACTAATATTCTCTTTTTCAGGTAAAAATTGACATTATTCAGGACTCTCAGAAATAATGGGAAACTCTTAAGGTCACAGAGACAGCAGGTGAGGAAGTTGGGACCCATGTTAGTCTAACCTATCTTCCAGCTCCCCAGGTGTGTCTTCACTAAAACTTGCTTTGAGGCTCAGTGAAGAACTACAGAGAGGCAAAATTTAGCTCAACATAAGTATTTCTGTCTCACTTAACTGAACGCCTTTGGACAGGGACATGTGCCGGGAGCCAGCCTGAGGAACTCCCCCCGTGGCAAAGGTCACGAGGAAGGCGGCTCGGCATTACGCAAAGGCGAGATCGAGCCTTAGGAGACCCCCTGTTCCTGAGCATCTACCCCTAAAACCAGAGTCTGCCTACTTTATTGTTTTATGCTCTCATCTATACCTCTGACTTTATGGGGGGCTGACCCCCCACCACCTCTCTCGGAGAAGGAGTTAACTTGCAGCTTCAGTTAATAAAAATTCCTGGGCGTGACAAGGGTGTTTCAACTTACAAACTCCTCTGAAGGTTCTCTAGCCTGCCTGAGCAGTTTCGTCCTGCCACATGTGATTGTTTACAGCCTCCCAACCATGAGAGGCATGAGATGCTTTAAACTTTCTATATACAGACTCTTTTGAGAAGTTAGAAAAATTATTAGTATAGTATAGTGGGTTGATTAGAAATTATACTGGTGAAGGGTTTTTCATTTGTTGGGCCAATATTTGCTGCTAAGTCTCCATATTCCTTGCCCTTATACAAATATATAACTAGCATATAGGAGAAATAAGTATTAACCTTTAAGATTAATCGTGTTAAATCTTAGGTTAAGTAAATTTCTTTCTTGATTGTAACCCACTACACCCTCACCCTAGAGGAATGCAACTTTATTTGGAGGGTGGCTACTGGTTTAAGAAAAAATCACCCCTGGAAAAAATGTTTTCTGGTTGACTGACCATTATCAGAAAGGGCCATAAAATGTCAGCAGGTGTCATGGCCATAAGATGATGTAAAACCCCTAAGACCTTTGTATAATTTTATATGAAGCACCTGATTTTGACAAGGGTCAGGTCTGCTGACCCCGTGTGACTCTGTATTCATCTCTATGTATAACAAAAAGTATATAAGCAAACCTGAAAATAAAGAAAACGGATCAGTTTCTGGAAAGACTGATTCCCCCATGTCATTCTTTCTTTTCCCTTCTGGCTGAATTCCCATCTGGAGCATGGGTACTAGCCAAGCCTGCTAATTTTGCCTGGGCTTTTAAGAACTGACCAGAGAGGCCTCCTGGTCTCCTCTCCTTCGGGAGAATGGAAAGATGCCTGTGGCCTACGTAGGTGGTATAAATTCCTTGTCTTGGACTTTTATTGGTACTCCACATAAACCAAGTTACTCAGTCTCTTTTCCTCCACTAATTTTCCTACTGCTGCTGCTGCTGCTGCTGCTAAGTCACTTCAGTCGTGTCCTACTCTGTGTGACCCCATAGACGGCATCCCACCAGGCTCCCCCATCCCTGGGATTCTCCAGGCAAGAATACTGGAGTGGGTTGCCATTTCCTTCTCCAATGCATGAAAGAGAAAAGTGAAAGTGAAGTCTCTCAGTCTTTCCACTACACTATTCTTTTCTAATCTCTCTTTACATTTCTAATTAAATAGCTTTTCTCTAGGACGCTTACTCCGTCACCCCTTCAAATTACCCTGGATCCACCAGGGCTGGACCCTGGCAGACATGTCCACTCTCTCAGTCTCAGATTCCATTCCCCAAAATCAGAATAGTACATATGAGCTGACTACATTTTTTCCTGAAGTAGTTCTTCATAATCTATAAGATGCTGTTGAATAGAAACCTACCTTCCTAGTTGTTCTCCATGATCTATAAGCTATAATTTTGGAGTTGGTCAAAAATATAATTTGAGTTTTTCCATTAGATGGTACAGAAGTTTCTGGCCAACCCAAAACATATCCTACTGGACAGAGAGAGATGACTTGAGGAGCTTGCCATATCTGCAAAAGTCTGCTGGGATAAACAGAATCTTATCCAAGATATTCAAACACCTGCACGACCCAGAGTCTTCCCACCTGCTTGCTGACTTTCGACCCTTCTGAACACTCATCTTCTCTGCCAGCTCCTCCAAACTACCCACGAGTCTCTAAGTGCAGGGCCCCACCCCTCAGGCTTCAGACATCTTATTCCCTTCACTTGGAGCTGGCCTTTGCACAAGCTGACACTCTTAAACATTTCCCTATATTTATTGGCATCAGTGGAGAGAAGACACATTTCCATTAATTAAGATGTTAAGTAAGTTCTTCCTTAAGTCAGTTAATAATGTATCACTTACCAGTTCACCTGCTTCTTTAAACTCCTTTAAAACAAAATGCACTCCTGTAAACATATCAGTGACTGAAGAGAATCCATTCAACATTTCATAAAGATAGAGGAGGGTACTTAAATTACATAGAACAGAGTATGTCATAGGGAACAGCACCACTCTATGAGTCCTGGCTTAGAGGCATCTTAAAAAAAAAAAAAAAACTTTTTTTTTTTTTTCAGCCATGTTCTACAGCATGCAGGATCTTAGTTCCCCGACCAGGGATTGAACCTGTGCTCCCTGCATTGGGAACACAGAGTCTTAATTACTGAACCACCAGGGAAGTCCCAAAGGCATCTTTTCTCAAACATAGCAGGGCTAGGTCTACTCCTGGCTCTCAATCTGTCCCCATTCCCACCACAAGAGATTCCCAAATTTATATACCCTCTACTATAATAACGGAGAAGGCGATGGCACCCCACTCCAGTACTCTCGCCTGGAAAACCCCATGGACAGAGGAGTCTGGTAGGTTGCAGTCCATGAGGTCGCAAAGAGTTGGATAAGACTGAAGGAACTTAGCAGCAACAGCAGCAGCTACTATAATAATGATGAAAATCATTGTTTATAACAAGCAAAAAGGAACTCTAATTTTTTATGATAATACATTATATTTAGAATAAGAGTTTTATTATACGCTTCAAATAAGAGGGACCCCAAGTTACTTTCCTCCAAACACAGCAAGAACTACATGTAGAAATTAAATCAATCCGCGCCTTATCCTAATTTATTCTAGAGATATTGTGTACCCATCACAGAGTTGGGCCCTGCTTTGCTGCCATGTATCTTTACTGAGGTCCATGCCTGGTAAACCCTTACACCCCAAAAGACTTAGCTGAATGAAGTATTGCCTCTCGGTGAAGCGTGGCCAGACTCACCCCATCCTTAACCACCCTCCAGTCTCCCTTCTATGTTCTCCCTATTTCATGTAGACTTGAGAGCCATGGTTATTAATAGCATCTACCAGTACTGAGGCATTTATCAATAAATCAAGGCATTTATCGGTCTGTCTGTCTTAGCTAGACTGTGAAATCCTAGGGCAAAGATTTTCTCTAATTTGTCTCTTATTCTGCATACTCCCAGAATAGAGACTGAAACAATATCTTTTTTAAAAAAAGTTTTTTATTAAATTGAACATTTAACTCTCTGCCAACTTATATTTAGATATATGCATACATATATACCGGAGAAGGCAATGGCACCCCACTCCAGTACTCTTGCCTGGAAAATCCCATGGATGGAGGAGACTGGTAGGTTGCAGTCCATGGGGTCGCTGAGGGTCGGACATGACTGAGCAACTTCACTTTCACTTTTCGCTTTCATGCATTGGAGAAGGAAATGGCAACCCACTCCAGTGTTCTTGCCTAGAGAATCCCAGGGATGGAGGAGCCTGGTGGGCTGCCATCTATGGGGTCGCACAGAGTCGGATGCGACTGAAGCGACTTAACAGCATACATACATACATGCATAAATATATGCCTTTATATGTACTTATTATATGTGTGTGTATATAACACACAATCTTGATTCTAGGCCAAGTTGACAGGAAACTGACCTTGAGAGCAAAGCCTGCCCAGTATCTCCCACTTTTAACCCAGGAAAAAGAAAGTTGTCTTGACCTAGCCCCAAGAACAGAATTCTCTGTAGATGGAGAAATAACGAAGGCAAGAAAACAGGAGGTGATTTGTAAAGGAAAAAGAAACGCTCGGCAAGTCAGATTCCCTGAGGTTCTTAAACCGGTAGTTAATTGAATCCACTGTTCCAAGACCTTAATTTCAAACAAGGTCTTTGGGAAAAGCAGTCAGTTGTTCTCCCTCAGGCAAAATGAAAGCGCTTTTCCTTAACTCTGAGACCTAACAAAGCTCCCCACTTCTGCCTTAATCCTTGTATACTCGGGGTAAGGCTATGCCCTCAGGAAATTTCAAAGGCAGGCTCTGAGCTCACTTCCTCCTGCTCCTTCTGCACCCCAGCTTATCTGCAGACTCCTACAGGTATCCCTTGACTCAAAGCTCTCTGCACAAAAACACCAGACTTCCCAAAAACAGGTCCTTGCCAACCTGCCCAGTCCATGAGGCCCCCAGGTCTTCATTTGGAGCCAAGGTGCAGAGTGAATCTCTCCATGTCCTATAACAATTTGCTTTGTCTTTTATTATCATTCCCTTGTTCCTTTTTGCATTAGACTAACCTCATACTTTCATTAATTTGAAAGTAAATATTTATTGAATGTTTACTGTGTCCTAGGGCTGAAGAGATGCAAAAATAATAATAATAATAATAATCACAGCTGACAAGTATTGAATTGGACATGTCAATTGTACATGTACGTGTATACAATTGTATTGCATTATGCCCTGAAATGAAAATTAGATAAGAAGAAAACACAATCTATATCATTCTCTATCTCCTTTATTCTTCTTAAAAATCCAGTGAGGAAGGGACTCAGCCTTGCCATTTTATAAATGAGGAAACAAGAAACAGAGAGAATGATGTGCTGAATCAGTTTAGGATAATTTTGTCTGCAAGTAACAAAAATCAATGCAGTGTGGTTTAAACAGTGAGGGAAACATATTTAACACAATAGGAAACACAGGATGCCGCAGCTCCAAGACTAGTGGATTCTGTAACTTCCGCCTATTTGCAGCCTTTCATTCTGCCAGCCCTTTGGACCTCAGGTAAGGTCTCAGAGCTGCAAAAAGGTTTCAGCAGTTTCAGGGGTTCATCCAGACCCAATCATCCAGTGATGAGACTGGCAGAATATCTTTTCTTAGCCTCTGTTCATTTCCTAGGACTGCTACCTGAGTACCACAAAGCAGATGCCTTAAAACAACAAAAATGTATGCTCTAACTATTCTAGAAGCCAAAAATCTGAAATCAAGGTCTAAGCAGCCATGCTCTCACTAAAGGCTCTAGAAAAGGATTTTTTGTTTGTTTGTTTGCTTCTTCCTGAGTTCTGGTGGTTGCCAGCAATCCTTGCTGCTCCTTAGCTTGTAGACTTATCGTTCTAGTCTCTGCCTCGGAGAGATTATTTTCCCTGTGTATATGTCTCTGTTTCTTTTTCCTTCTTATAAGGTCATCAGTCATGTTGGATTTAAGATCCACCCCATTCAGTGTGACCTCATGTTAACTCAGTTACATCTGCAAAGACCTTATTTCTAAATAGATGACAGTCACATATATGGGGGGGGGGGTATTGGAGAACAAAATTCACACACAGTAGTGTCTTATTTTAAGAGCTAGAAAACTTTTCTTGGAAGTCTACTTGTCAGCTTCTTATATCTCATTGCTCATAATCGTATCATATGCCCAAGTCTAAGTCAATTACTGCCAGGCAGACTGGGTACTACAATGATCACCTTAGACCAATCAGAACCTACCCTGGGGCATGGAAAAGAGACCAGTCCCCCCAAAGCCCTACGTGGCTAGAAGAGGGTAGTAGATACCTGAACATCTCTAAGGAAGAATCAAGTGAAAATTGATGAACTTGGTGTCTCTAGAAAAAACAGCCCACAGTGTCTGCTATACCTGTCCATGGCCCCAGATAAACATTTGATTCCAGAACCTAAGATCTATAAGTTTTCAAACCTCCATTTGAATACCTGCTATAGGACCTGCTAATGTTCCTTACATTCTGCAAGACTCTGTACTTTGGGGTTTATAGATATCTTCTCCTTTAACCCATATCACTATCTAATGAGGCATTTGTATGTGTGTGCTAAGTTGCTTCAATCATATCCGACTCTTTGTGACTCCATGGACTATAACCCGCCAGGCTCCTCTTTCCATGGGATTCTCCAGACAAGAATACTGGAGTGGATTGCCATTTTCTCCTCCAGGGGATCCCCCTGACCCAGGGATTGAACCAGTCTCTTGTGTCTCCTGCATAGGCAGGCAAGCTCTTTACCACTAGCACCAGCTGGTAAGCTGGCCAGTGAGGTATATACCATTATTATCCCTATTTTAAAGATGATAAACTGAGTCATAAGCCCAAGGATGCACAGTCTTTGGCAGTAGATGTCTGTGAAATACAGCAGTCTGTGGGAAATTTAAAGTCAAAAACCACATGCAACTCACTTTTGTAAACCAATCACCCAGTACCACTGTGTGGTATTAAAAAAAAAAAAAAGCTTGCTACATGAAGATCTTACCTTTCATTTCCAGAAAACCTTTTATTAATTTTCAAGAGTATATTTGAATTTTAATTTCTGAAAAGCATTCATTTCTCTTTCATTAATTTCACCACGACTAAGAAACTCTTCTTGAACACCTAAATGGAACTTTGTTCTTTTGATCAGTGTAAATTAACGTTTCAGCTGAGGCCCTTTGCTCCTCCTGACTAGTTTGAGCCTTTAAAAATGCCCCCTGCCTCAGAGATGGGCAGTCAGTTGTTTCTCTTGAAGAAGGAATAGCCACTGTGTAACTTACCCCCAAATTTTTGAGAACGAGTGCTACAGTTGGAAAGCCATGAGTTTCGTGATCAGGGAAGAAGGAGGAGAACATATAGACGAGATGCTGCGGACGCTTCTTCTGTCAAGGACGTTAGGAGAATGAGCATTACTTCTTAGACAGGCTGGACCATTTCCTGGTTCAGAAGCTAAATAGCCTGACCCTTAAACTTGGGCAAGCCACTTCCTTCTTCAGGAATCAGTTTCCTCATTCTATGAAATGAAGGGGTTAAATTAGATTATGTTTGAACTCTCTTTAGCCATGACATTGAAAACCAGGAAATCATGTCTCCCTAAGTTTACTGTGAGGATTTCAACTCTTTTTCCCTCTGCCTTTTTTCCTAGGTCCATTTGTTGATTCATGGATTTGGGTGGTGACAGTGACATAAAAGATATTAAGCTGAAATTATTCTTCCACTGAACAGCTTGATTTAAAATTTCTTTCATGTTCACTGTCTTATTCTTTCTTATGACAGCCCCGTGAAGGTACTAATTTTCCCATTTTTAAAAATCAAGAAATTGGAAAACACTGCGGCTTGCCAAAGTTTACTCAGCTAATAAGTGACAAATCCACACCTGCAGTCATGTTTTTAGCTCCCAGTTAGCACCCTAGAGTGTGGATCCTTAACACACAGACTCCCACAGCACATAGGACACCCCAGCTTCGCCAATGCTGGGACAACCCAACATTTATCTAAGAAGGTACAAGAATGCAGATAAAATCATTAACTTGAATCACAAATACCATTGTTATTTCAGAAGTAAGCTGTAACTCATCCACAGGCAATCCAGTATAAGGAAAACCTGTCTAAAACTTAAGTTGTCTAAAAGATGAGTTGTTTTGAGTGGTAGTGAGCTGCCCATCACAGACAATATTCAAGCATAGGATAAATGAACTCCTGATGGGGACAAAGGAATCGACTTTCCATAAGAAATTTCATTCAATCTTCTGTGAGATGTCATTTGCACTGAGATGATTTGTTTTGAGCTTGTTTGGAGACTTTTTTCTGATAAAAATAAGTCTATATACCAGCTGTGAACAATTAAAATTTGAAACTAAAAGCACAATATCATTTACATTAACATTAAAAATATGTTGAATTCTTAAGTACATATCTAACAATGTATGTATAAGGTCTAAATGAGGAAAACCACAAAACTCTGGTGAAAGAAATCAAAGAAGATTAAAATGATGGAGAGATATTCCATACTCATGGATAGGTGGACTCAATATTGTCAAGATGTCAGTTCTTTCTAGTTTGATCTACAGATTCAACATTATCCAATCAAATTCCCTGCAAATTATTTGAAAAGCTGATTCTGAACATTAGAAGAAAAAAGAGAAGATCCAGAATAGACAACTTTGTTCTTTTTTTTTTAAGTCTTTATTGAATTTGGCCTTCCTTCCTGGCTCAGAGGGTAAAGAATCTGCCTACAATGGAGGAGACCCAGACTCAATCCCTGGGTCAGGAAAATCCCCTGGAGATAGGGATAGCTACCCACTACAGTATTCTTGCCTGGATAATTCCCATGGACAGAGGAGCCTGGAGGAATACAGTCAGGGGTTGCAAAGAATCGACACTACTGAGCGACTAGCATGTATGTATTGAATTTGTTACAATACTGCTTTGTTTTATGGGGTCCTTTCTGTTTTGTTTTGTTTTGGCCATGAGGCATGTGGGATCTTGAATCCACATCTCCTGCATTGGAAAGCAAAATCTTAACTATTGCACCACCGGGGAAGTCCCCAGCCAACTTTGTTCTTCTTTTTAGAGCAGAAAAACTGTTCTATATATAATATTGTATTAGTGGGTAAATGGCAATATATATTGTTAAAACCCATACAATGTACAATATCAACAGTAAATACTAATGTAAACCGTGGACTTGAATTATTAATAAGTTATCAATATTGGTTCCTTAGGCTTAACAAATGCACCATCAGTTCAGTTCAGTTCAGTCGCTCAGCCATGTCCAACTCTTTGTGACCCCCATGGAATGCAGTACACCAGGCCTCCCTGTCCATCACCAACTCCCGGAGTTTACTCAAATTCATGCCCATGGAGTCAGTGATGCCATCCAACCATCTCATCCTCTCTCATCCCCTTCTCCTCCCACCTTCAATCTTTCCCAGCATCAGGGTCTTTTCAGATGAGTCAGTTCTTCACATCAGTGGCCAAAGTATTGGAATTTCAGCTTCAACATCAGTCCTTCCAATGAATATTCAGGATTGATTTCCTTTAGGATGGACTGGTTGGATCTCCTTGCAGTCCAAAGGACTCTCAAGAGTCTTCTCCAACACCACAGTTCAAACGCATCAATTCTTCGGCGTTCAGTTTTCTTTATCTATACAAACTGCACTGAGGCAGGAGAGGAAGAAGGTACATAATGTGCCCTGGATGCTCCAGCTGAAGCTACATGCGCACATGCTATGAAATCTTGACAGTTAGAAGCATGCTTGAAAGCTGCCAGCAGTTCTTCTGCTTCTGCAGTGGAGGCTCAAGTGCCTCCATGAGGCTAACATAATGCTTTTGTTTATGGAAAAACACACATAGGGCACTTTAATTAGACAAAGGTAAAGTAAGATCGTCACAAAACGAACATAAAAAAACAGTTACATCTGTGAGACCTGTTTTGGGGTCAACAGTTTAGAGGGAGCCTTGGTGATTCTCCCCTCCATGCCGCCAGAGGGTTGAGGGCCGGATCGGGTTAGGAGAAACCCACCTGTTCAGAGCTCTTTCTCTTGGGGCTCAGGGGAACACAGAAGAGCAGGGATCCCCCGTGGAGGAACATGAGCCCAGGCCGCACCTCATAATATGCACCTGTGTTGTAATTCCTTTCTCATTTCACAAACTTTCAGTTAACGTTGTAGAAACTACAGAGAATGAAAGGACAAATCTAGCTTGTGTTTACAGGAAAGCAATATTGAGGGAGCCGCAGCTCCAAGGAAAGGCAGCCTTGAATAAACCAGAGGCAACCTGAAAGGACTCAACAACCCAGGAAGGCAGGGCAGAGTGCATTTGAATAAATGGTGCAGACGATAAGGCCTGTGCAGGTCCTGAAAAGGAAGAGAATGCTGTACGATGGAGGGATCAGGGAAGATGGCCTGATTGCTCCCTGGAATTTGTTCAACTGGGAAGCTGGGAGCAGAGAGGACTTTGCTGGCAAAGGCTCCAGATGAACAAAAGTGTCACAGTGACCCATTTCATAAAAAGTAAATTCCATCTGGGAACAGCCTTTGATACATTTTTTGTGCCAATTCAGTAGCAAAGAGACTGTCTCCTTCTGAAAAGTTTGGAACCAATTTGTCAGGCAAAAGCTGACCCACCACACACACACACACACAAATACACACACTGAGTAGTTGCTGAAAGAGTCAGAGAGTATGTCTGTCTCACTCTGAAGTTTTTTTGTTTTTTTTTTTTTCCCCTTCATAAGCTTGAATGCAAAATTGTGCCTTCAGATTTCTTTCGATCCAAGTCCTGTGGATCTGCTTAATAAGATTCAGATTTTCATTTTTCCCAGCTCAGGAACTGAAGAAAGAGAAGTCTCTGGGGTTGGCCCTGCTTGAATTCTCGGCAGACTTAACAATGGAAAAGTTCAAACATGATGGCCTCCAGTCATTTTCTAAAGCAAACAAAACCAAAGCAAGCCTCCTAGGCTCTTGCACGAGTTAGAGGACTACAATCCTTTCCCTCTTATTCTCCCTGCCTTCATTTTTTTTGTTTCCTTCCCTCCTCCACATATTCTTCAAAAACATGTGAGTCATACGTACACTTGGAACTCGACTGACTGTTCCCCACTTATCAGTGTGAAATGTCAGTAAGCAAATTAAGTAAAACTTCTGGCTGGGAAGATAACGCGAGGTTGATGAGTTGCAGGAGCTACTTTTTCAGATTTGGTTTCCCCTTGGGGGAGAGAGAGGACAGGAAGGAGGCTGAGACCAGAGAGAGAGGCAGCTGCCTAGGACAAAACTCAGGGCTGAAGCTGGCCAGAAGACAACGTGGGGAGAGGCAGGAAGTGGGGGCAAAGCCAAAGCCGTCGGCACTCCCAGGAGGCACGGGAGACCGCGGTGGTGGAAGGAGGAGCATGAGTGAGAGGGAACGGGCAGCCACCTTGGGGACTGGTCCAGCTAAGGTGCTGGCCCCTGCAGTCTGAGATGCGATGAACCCACCACCACACATCCACACAGAGACGAGGAATTGGCAACCCACTCCAGTATTCTTGGCTGGGAAATCCCATGGACAAAGGAGCCTGGCGGGCCACAGTTTATAGGGTCTAGAAGTCAGACACACCTGAGCATGCACACACACACACACACACACACACACACACACACACAACCTTTTCCCTGAACATCCCCATCACTTCCTTGCCGTAACTGAGAACTGGCTTTTCCCCTGGCAACCAATTCCCTTGAGAGTCATCTCAGATGGAATCTACCTGTTCTCAACATGTCCCTCCACATTCCTCAGGGTTATGGTCAGGATGCTGGCTCCCCAGGGCCACTACCAGCTGCATATGCTGTTACACCAAAGTCCCCCTCCTCTTGAAGCTCGGTTCCTCCAGCCACCCCAGTCTCTGCCTCTGCCTCTGGTGCTGTCCTTAAGCAGCGCATGGACTTCACCCATTCTGCCAGAACTCTCCATGATGGTCTGATGGTGACGGCGGTATCCAACCCATAGGCTCCCCTTCAGCCCACATGATCCTGGGTTACTTCCACATTCACAATGGCCAGCCTGTAAGGTCACCAGACTTCTCAGGTCCGTGGCTCCCTCATCTCAAAGTCTCTCTTCCCCTCTCCACATGGCACTTGCTTCCATTCCTCGTTCCACAAACAGCAGTCAGCATCTGCCACTCACCATACACTGGTCATGGTGCTGAGGATACTAAAGTGAACGCAGTCCCAGCCTTCAAGGAGCTTATGGAGAGGGAATCACAGAGAAGGTCAAGTAGGAACCTGATCTGGTAGGAAGTATGGGACAAACAGGCCCCTCTCAGCCAAAGGGCAGGACCTACAGTGTCGAGATGGTAAATAATCCATCTGGGCTCTAACAGGAGTCCACTGCTGGACCCCATGAAAGGAGTCCAACTTCAATAAAAGATTGGAGGAGATTAGCATTAGCTGTAGAGCATCTCATAAGCCCTGTTTGGGTTAAGTTTTCAAAATGAGGATAAAAACTGATTATCAACCAGAAATCAAGGCAGAAGCCCAACCATAAGCACAGGATCTTATTCATCTATAAGCTGGCATGTAATTCTATGACAGGTGCTCAGTAAGTGCTTTTTCAGACAGAACTCATCAGTGATGATGAGTTACAGTGATACAGTATCAGGAGCAAAGCTACAGAAAAATCTGCAGGGCACCAAGCAGAGAATCTGGTACCTGAACAAGACCAGTTCTAGATTCCCCTTACCATTGTGGATGGAACTCCTAAAATACTGCAGAATTTGGTTTTTATCCTATTTGAGACTATAAATGAGCAGTAATTAGCATTTGAAGCTAAATGGGCTCAGATCCATCAGGGCTAAATCAGAGTCAGCCTAGCTTAGAAGCAGTGTTTGGCACCAAGAGGAGCCTGAAACAGGAGCAAAGCCATCCTCTGATTGAAGCCTCTTCTACACCTTTTATTGTAATAGAAACCAATCAGCTTACTGCAGTATGGACCACCAGGCTCTAGAGCAGGGCCTCCCAACCTGGATCCCCTGCAGAGTCCTCTGACCCACAGGAGTCTTCAAGGGTGACGAGGGAATTCGCAGGGCATTTCTATTACCCATAAAATCCTAACAGAATTTAAGGCGGTACAGCCTAACAATAGCATTCTTGTTTTTCACTGAAATTAGCACCAATTCAGTGTGCTAACACTAGGCATGTAGATCAGAAACTATGATTAGAGGTTACGTATGCATTTGATTTAATTTAAATAGATAAGTGAATTAAATATTTATTTTTAAGTGCAGTTTGCTTGACAAAATCTTTCAAAACACGTTATACTTTGCAGGGAGTTAATAAAAGAGGCCTCTTTGGTATAGAAAAGTTGGAAATCATTTGACAAGAAGCAAGAAAAAACTTGTACATTTCATCAGCTCATTACATAGAGCCAAAAGCATCTCATTTCCTGCTTGAGGAGATACTGAAAGTGTGTGCTAATCCTGGGCTCTAGCTTTGGACAGGAGGAGGCTAACTTACAGATCGAGCATATATCCTGCCTTTGCTATACAAAGCATATATGAGGGCAATCAAAGAGTTAACAAAGCTGTCCTCTTCATGGATGTATTCAGCTATATTCTTTGTCCATGGTTATACACACCATTTCATAAGAGAACACAAGCATCTGGATATTAACAAATGTGGATTTGAAAGCCAGCTCTCCCACTTAATTATGTACGTGACTTTGTACAAACTCTTCATGGAATACATGCAGCTGCAAATATCAAAAATGCCAATAAGGAGTGGCTAAGAAAACCAAGAGTTGTTTTTCTCATATAAAAAGAAGTCAGATACAGTAATCTTTCCATAAGGAAATCATCAAGGAGCTGGGGTCGGATTCGATCTCTGCTCCTGCATATGTATGCAAGTGTTCATCCTCTTTGTGACATGATCACTGCTACTCCTCCAGTCCTTCCATCCACATCTCAGGTAGGAAGAAGAGGAAAGGGAGAAGGGCAGAAATTATGCACTAATTACATATATTTTTATCAGGAAAATATTACCTTATTTAGAACTTAATTAGAACCCCCATCTGGTAGATTTCTGCTTACATTTATTCACTGGCATACTGCAGAGGATAGATAATAACCAAATAATGAAGAACTGATATTTAAAGACAGTATAGAAATATTTTCTTCAAATAGAAATAAAGACTCTAAAAGTAACAATTCCTATGGAAACTCATCAAATGTGTTCAAGTTAGTGATGGTGTTTTAGTTATAAACCTAGTTTAAAATACATTTAAATGAGTTAATAATGGGCAAGAAAGGAAGAAGGAAAAGGAGGGTGAAGATGAATGAAGGATTGAAAGGGAAACGGTAAGGGGGCAAGCTCACTGATCATTTGCTGTTTTGAAAATTTGGTAAGGAGAAGTAAAAGCAATCTAGACTTTTCTGTACAAAGCTTATCTGAGAATATTCCAAGTCTTAATGAAAGGATTCTCTTTAAAGGAATATTCCAGCTTAAAATAAAAATGAAGAATTGTAAAATTAGAAAATCACATCTCTTGAGCCCTAAAGAAATAATGGATCTAGACAGTGATCATGAATGGCTGCTAACATCACAAAAAGAGAGTCCATTAGACATGATGGAAAAATACACCATCATCTAAAGACAACAATGCTCTTGCAAAAAAACCCAACCTGAATCTATCAAGCTTCAAAATCTAACTACCAATTTAGAGGAAATAGAGGGGCAGAGGAACATGAGAAATGACGCTACAGGAATTCAATCAGCAAAATCCAAAATACAAGAAAGATTACAGATCACACAGGTAGTTTTCTAACATATAAATTGCAAGGGGGAAAAAGCCTACAGGAAGAGAAAAGAGATTTAAAAAGACTCGAGGCATATCCAGCTATTGCAATGTATGAAACTGATTTGACTACTGATAGAAAAACTATAAAAAGAATATAAAATAATTGGAAACATTGAACACTAACTCAATATTTCATTACTCTAAATAATTATTTTTAGTTTCTTAGAGTAAAAATAGTATTGTCATTATGTATCCTTAAAAATACATAACTGTTGAATACATGCTTAAATGTGTATAGATTAATTTATTGTATCTAGGATTTGCTCCAACATAATTCAGAGGGAAGCGGGAAATGGATGAAGGCACAGAAAATATAATATTGGCCATGAGTTGGTAACTGCTGAAATTGTATTTTGGGTAGTCAGAGTATGCTCAGATGCTCAATAGTGTTCAACTCTTTGCAACCTCATGGACTATATCCAGCCAGACTTCTCTGTCCATTGGATTTTTCAGGCCAGAATACCAGAGTGGGTTGCCATTTCCTTCTCCAGGGGATCTTCCCCACCGAGCGATCGAACCTGGGTCTCCTTTATTGCAGGTGGATTCTTTCCCAACTGAGCCTCCAGGGAAGCTGTATTATGGGTACACGGGAATAATTTATTATACTATGCTCTCTACCCTTTTATGTGCTTGAAATTTTCCATAATAATTTTTAAAATACTAACCGACCTCAGAATGAAGGGTATTAGATAAAAATACCATTGAACTTCACCCGAAGTGAAGAAGTCATTCTAAATCAATAATTTCCCTCATAAAACTGGCAGAGTTCTCCCCTGTGGCCTACTGAGACCCTGAAGTTGATTTCAGAACCCAAGAACCCTTATGTGGAAAGCAACAGTGGAACATAATGGATAATTTATACACCAGAAGTTTCTTTGTATCATTTTCTTGTATCATCATCACAAAGTTCTGAGTTTAAAAAGATCTCTTCAGATTGTACTACAAATACCTAAACCACATGACCCCACTTTCCCACAAAAATGAATGTATGATTGCTCCCAAATGATCATAAGCAGGTAAAGAGCCCCTTGGCAGAGTATTCTGACTTAGAAAAGATTCTTTTTTTTCTCTCTCCAAGTATCTTCCCACTTACACATTCATATATATTTTCACATAATTATGAGGTTTTAAAGAAAATGAAATGTGACCTTAGAGAAGTAAGATAGCTTTCAAGATATTCCTAATGAGTGCTCACTTCGGCAGCACATAAAAATTGGAACGATACAGAGAAGATTAGCATGGCCCTGTGCAAGGATGACACGTAAATCCGTACAGCGTTCCATATTTTTTGTTTTGTTTCCTCTTATTTAATATTTAAAAATAAATATCTTAACCAAGAAAAAAAAAGATATTCCTAATGAAATTTGTCCAGTCGTTTAATCAACAATTACTTGAGTGCCATTTCACCACTGGACATCGCCCTGGGTTCTAAGAGAGTGTCAAGGGGAAACAAAAGGTGCAGCTTTTGCCTGGTGGCGCTCACAGCATGGGAGACCTCTGACTAATTCTTGTGGGTGGGCCAGCCCTTCTGAGGCCACAGTGGGGAAGGTCGCATGTAGGCGCTCTAGTTGTCAGGCTTAGTTGTCAGAGCTCCTCACCAGTAAACAACTGATGCCAGCTGACCAGCCAGGTGAGTGGACCACCTCGAAAATGTACCCTCCAATTCTCGTCTGATCACCATGAGAAGCAAAACAAGCCCTCACCACTGAGCCCCGCTCAAAAGAAAAAAAAACCTGATTGTTGTTGATCTTTTATGGCACTAAATTTGGGAGGGGGTGATTTGCTGCACTCCCTCATCACTGTATAGAACAGAGGAAGACTGACAGAGATTAACAGAACCTGCTCAGGCTCACAGAGCTAGGAAGCTTGGGAGCCAGAATTCAAGTTAAATCTCTCTGGCCCAGAACCTACACTATTTCTTCAATCTCATTGCTTCCACTTTTTTAGTAGGGTTTTAACATCCCAAAATTAAACGGCAATTTCTATTCAAAATCTTGTACCTTATCCCCCAAACCTGTCTTCAAATTCTAACCTCAAGTACATACAATTTGCAAGTAACCCAACAGTAGAACATGGACAATTGCAAGGGCTGAAAAAAAGTTTTTTGTATGTGTTTCTCCCATCCTCCTTCCTAGGCAGGCAGGAATTGATATGAAATTAAAACAGACAACTTCCATTTTCTTTCAAGAGAGATTTATGACCACTGTCTCCAGAATTTCAAGCTGTGAAGTGAACTGTAAAGAAAAATGCTTTAAAATAATATGTTTAAAGCAAAGCAGTGTTATATACAATTAATGTAAAAATGATCAGAAGTGATGGTTGCTGAGTAAAAATAAAAAATGGAGAAATAGGAGCTACAAGGGCAACAGCATTTCATGAAGCACTAATCTATCAGCAAAGAATGCAAATCCAGAGAATAATTGGGTATATGAACTAGTTCAGAGTACCCGTCTCTTACGAATCAGACATCTTAAAGTGGAACTTGATCCTTTGGCCACTGCCTTAGTTCAGGCCCTTATGACTTCACGCTTATGCCCCTACAGCCTCTTTACTACCCACCCCATCCTCCACCTCACCACCCCAGCCACACCACCACCAGGACTGCACCAGCATCCCATTCTGTTGAGTCCTGCCCCAGGCCATAGGTGCGAGTTCTTGTATCAAGGCCACAGAAGTGGAGTCAGAACCAAGGTCACCTTCGAAGCTGGCAGAGCCCCTCGGTAACCATTACCAAAAGCTCTCTGATCATCACTATCAAGCTTCCTGACTCCAAATTAGGCAGAGATGCCCACTTCTATAGTCAGCCTAAACTGCCCCAACCAGTCACCTAAAGCTGACCTTCCAGCAGAAATTTTCTTTGTCTCAGGCTAGAAAAATTGGCTAGGAGCTCACAAAGGCATCAACTTTCCCTGCTCTGTCAGGAGGTTGGCCCGCTGTGCTCACAGTGACCTCATTATCTCTGCTCTTTGCTCTTCATAAACTCACTCCCTTCTGAAATGCCCTGCGTCTGAAAATTCTTTTCCAGCTTGTGCTCAGACTGCCTCAATACTTGCCCTGTCTGACCCCCTGCTCTTTCTGAGGACCACTCGCTCTTCTGGGAATGCCCACCTTCTGCACCTGATCAAAAGAAAATCTGCTGATACTACAGGTTTCCACCCACATGCCACCTCTAGGACTCACCTTCCTGGGGTTTTCCAATCAGAGACAGGGTAGTTTTAAAATTTTATTGGCGTATAGCAGCTTTACAATGTTGTGTTCATTTCTGCTGTACAACAAAGTGAATCAGCTATACACTTACATACACCCTCTCCCTCTTGAGAACCCCTCCCACCTCCCACCCCCATCCCACCTCTCTAGGTCATCAGAGAGCACCCAACTGAGCTCAGAGATGGGGCACCTTTGCTCCGAGTTCCCACAAAATAGCAAACCTCACTCTGCAGCCCCTCTCCAGCCAGCTTGCCAACCCACATTTACAAAGTGTTCATTAAATGTTGTCATTGTTCAGTTGCTAAGTAATGTCCAACACTGCCAACCCCCTGACTGTAGCACACCAGGCTTCCCTGTCCTTCAGTATCTCCCAAAGTTTGCTCAAACTCATGTCCATTGAGTTGGTGATACCATCCAACCATCTCATCTTCTGTCATCACCTTCTCCTCGTGCCTTCAATCTTTCCCAGCATCAGAGTCTTTTCCAAAGAACTGGCTCTTCACATCAGGTGGTCAGAATATTGGAGCTGCAGCTTCAGCACCAGTCCTTCCAATGAATACTCAGGGTTGATTTCCTTTAGTATTAACTAGTTTGATGTCCTTGCAGCCCAAGGAGCTCTCAAGAGTCTTCTCCAGCACCACAGCTCAAAAGCACCAATTCTTCAGCACTCAGGCTTCTTTATGGTCCAACTCTCACATTCATACATAGTGAAGTGAAGTCGCTCAGTCGTGTCCGACTCTGCGACCCCATGGGCTGTAGCCTACCGGGCTCCTCCATCCATGGGATTTTCCAGGCAAGAGTGGGTTGCTATTTCCATTTCCAGGAGATCGTCCTGACCCATGGATTGAACCAGGGTCTCCCACATTGTAGGCAGATGCTTTACTGTCTGAGCCACCAGGGACGTCCATACATGGCTACTGGAAAAACCATAGCTTTGACTATATGGACCTTTGTTGGCAAAGTGACATCTCTGCTTTTTAATACACTGTCTAAGCTAAGCACACTGTTCTTGGGGCTGGAGAAATGACAGAAAGCAAGAAGGATGATGAGACAGCACTTCTTAACTAGGGGTGATTCTCCCCTGTCAGGGAACATCTGGCAACAGACTTTATTGTTGTGCCTGGGAGGATGTGACTGGCATCTGGTGGGTAGAGTCCAGGGCCTCTGCTAAACACCAGACCTCACAGGACAGTCCCATAGCGAAGAATGATTGGGCCCAAAATGTCAAGGCCAAGGTCAAGAAGGCCAACTCTCAACAAACAAACAAATGTGTAAGATCATTTCAGGAACTTCTGAGGACCCTGAAAAAAAATAAGCAGGCAAATGTGATTCAGCACTGGGGTAAGACAGGAAGGAGGCTCTCTAGACAGACAGTGAGTGGAGACTGGAGAAGCCATGATTCCAACTCTGCCAGTCTGCTTGGAGTCCATGGAATTTCTCAGCACTTCTCTTGGTGTTAACTATTCACAGTAACACCTTTTTACTCTAGTACCTATGCTAAGGAATCTAGTACCAAATGCTAAGGACTAGCCCATAGACACAGTCTACTCACCATCTCATCTCATTTAATCCATCTCTTGATGTGAATTTCTTGTTTCCTCATGTTGAGGTGAACTTGAGAATGTGACTCGGGCTTGTATTTCTTGTGACATGTCTACCACAGCCATGCACATGAATGAATGAATGGGAATCGATGGTGGGTGCAGAACATGGATGAGAAACTCAGGAGCTGCCCTCTGCCAGCCTGAAGGTGACTTGGGGTGATATATCAGTTTCCTGCAGCTGCTGTAACAAAGCACCAAAATTTTAGTGTCTTAAAGCAACAGAAATGTACCATCTCACAGTTCTGGAGGGCAGACGTCCAAAATGTTGGTGCTGCCAAGGCTCTGCCTCCTCGGAGACTCTGGGTAGAATTTTTTCTAGCTTCTGGTGGGGGCTGGCAATCTTTGGCCTGCAGCTGCCTCATTCCAGTCTCTGCCTCTGTTGCCACATGCCTTCTCCTGTGTCTGTGTCTCTTTGTCTTATAATCACCCTAGTCATATGATTTAGGACCCATCCTATGACCTTATCTTAACCTGATTACATCTGTTTTCAAATAAGGTCACCTTCACAGATATTGAGGGTTAGAATTTCAATGTGTTGGTGGAAGGGGAGAGAAACTGTTCAACCTACAATAGGTAGAAGGGATGAGATGGAGGAAACACTAACTTTTTTAAGCCTGAAGAAGTTCAGCTGCAAATGAGAGCCATACCAGTCAAGGTCCACTTAATGAAAGATGCTGTAAAGCACTTAATATAATCAGAGCCAGCTGCAGTGAGGAAAGAAACACCAACTCACGGTTCTCTGGTCTTGACACTGCAACCATCCAGCCCAGAAAAAGGCCACAATTCCCTCATCATTCTATTTTTCTGCTCTGGTTGCTCATCCAGGGGCTTCCTTGGATGAGCTCGGATGGTTAAAAAGCTGCCCGCAATGCAGAAGACCTATATTTGATACCTGAGTTGGGAAGATCCCCTGGAAAAGAAAATGGCTACGTACTCTGGTATCCATGCCTGGGAAATCCCGTGGACAGAGGAGCCTGGCTGGTTACAGTGCATGGGGTCTCAAGAGCTGGACAAGTTTAGTGACTAAACCATCCTCTCATCGAGCTTAAAAATGGCAATAAGCCTTTGCATTTTCCCAGGGCCGTGTAGTGACCTAGCACCTCCTCATACATCATCAAATGCAAGCTGCTTATTAATCCGTGAGAAGGCGGGACCAGGACTGTCACCCCATCTCACAAAGCTCAGTTTCCTCATCTGTCAGGTGGTAACTGGAATACTGATTCCCACCTGCTAGGCTAGGATCCCATGAAATAACATACACAAAAATTGGAAATAATGGACATTCAATAAATCTTTGGTAAGTCACCTGGCACAAAGGAAACTTGCAATCCTCCTTCTGGACTCACAGTTTCCTCCAACATTTAAATAGAGTGACTTATGTCCCAATCCTGCATGGTTTCTTCAGGAAAGGCATATCCCTCCTGAACAAGTCTGCCCACTGGACTGGGAGAGAAGGAAGTTCTGATGTGTGTGGCTTCCTGAGCTTGGCTTCTCACCTCCTGGGCATGGCCTCTCACCTCCCATCCCAAGGCCTCCAGGCTTGTGATCATCTCTTGTCTGCTCCTGCTGGCTGACTGCTGCTCTCTCTCTCTATTTCCTCACTCCAGTCACAGATGAAACTGTCACCTCCTTAATTCCTCAAAGCACCCAAGCACAGTGCTGCTCTGTCAGACAGATTTTCCTGAAAGCTTCAGGATTTGAAATACAAGATAGGAAAGAAAGTCGCTTTAGTCATCAGTGCTTGCAAAGTTTTTCAGTCAAGCCCGCCCAGGCTGTCTCTCTCCTGTGTGTCACCAGACCTCCTGTCCAGTCGCCAGACCTGTATTTTCTCAACAGGTCATCTTTCCCATCATCTGCACCCACTCAACAACCAGGTGACAACCACCATCTTCACCTACTTCACTGACTCCCAGCCTCCAAGGCTCAAAGATCTCCAGGAAGGACCTGAAAAACCTTCCTATTGTATTACATAAGACAACATTATGGAATGGGTGAATTTAACTCAGATGACCATCTACTACTGTGGTCAGGAATCCCTTAGAAGAAATGGAGTAGCCATCATGGTCAACAAAACAGTCCAAAATGCAGTACTTGGATGTGGAGAGAGATGTACTCCACGTCAACTTACTCCTCCAGCATCTTGCTCTCCCATAGTGTCTTAAGAGCTAGTCATTGACTTTACAATTTCAGAAACTCCGTATTATGTGTTGATTCAGAATTATCAATATCTATAAAAGAGGAAATATACCTGTGAAATGAATTTGTGACTTGCTGATGTCAGAGTGGCAATTTGTCCACTTACACCATGTTACAAATATCTGATACTAGAATAGAGATGGTAAATTTATAATTCCAAATAGTAGAATAAGGAAGAAGAGATTTGAATATACATAAGAAGAAAAACTAAATGTGTTGTATCTTAAGGCAAATTTCCATCCATTTATTCACATCTGGTGAATTTCCCTTCTCTATTGCAAGGAGAATATCTGTTGCCTAAAGGACATACTTGTAGGTTTAAGATTTCAAAGAAACCTTATGTGAGACAAAATAACTAACATATAATTTTAACTTACCTTTTCTATATCAAAATATACATTAAAAATCCCCTTTTTTCCCCTCTCTGTAAGGTAAAAAGCACATCACTATTTTCAGGATTATATGACATTTTGCCTCACTTATAGTTTGATGTGTAATTCTAGTTTAGAAAACCATCCACTGAAAACACATACACTTTAGCTAAAGATGTGTTAATTTTGGAAACAAAAATTAGAGCTCTGTTGTGTCTGGGACTTAAAGTCAATAACAATTTAACTTCATTCATATATACTTGGTCTATTAACTTTTCAATGAGACAGCCAAATTGTGAAATTTTTTTTTTTGTCTTCAGGCAAGGAGATTGCCCCTATTTTTATGTGGTTTATTCCTATCGAGACATCTAGATTTTTGTAAGTTGCTAATATGGTGAACTGGGGCTTCCAGGTGGCTCAGTAGTAAAGAATTTGCCTGCCAATGCAGGAGACTCAGGTTTGATCTCTGGGTTGGGAAGATCCCTTGGAGAAGAAAATGGCAACCCACATGAGTATTTTTGCCTGGGAAATCCCAAGGACAGAAGAGCCTGGCAGGCTATAGTCCATGAGGTCACAAAAGTGTTGGACACAGCTTAGTGAATAAATAACAACAACATTATGCTGAATTATACCTGTAAAGAGATATGCAAAGTTAAAAGAAATGCAGTTTCTGGGACTTATTCATAGCTTTGGTGATGGATATGTTTATTAAGTTGAACTGGGTGATTACTTCACAATGAAATGTAGATCAAATCATCACATTTGATACTAGTACACCTTATATGCTGCTAAGTCACTTCAGCAGTGTCTGACTCTCTATGACCCCATAGACTGCAGCCTACCAAGCTCTCCCATCCCTGGGATTCTCCAGGCAAGAACACTGGAGTGGGTTGCCATTTCCTTCTCCAATGCATGAAAGTGAAAAGTGAACGTGAAGTCACTCAGTCATGTCCGACTCTTAGCAACCCCATGGACTGCAGCCTACCAGGCTCCTCTGTCCATGGGATTTTCCAGGCAAGAGTAATGGAGTGGGGTGCCATTGCCTTCTCCGAATATACCTTGTACAGACCTTAAATGTTTATCATTTTACCTCAATAACAATGAGGAGAGAAAGTATAGGGTATCTTTAGAATAGTTACAGAAGACTTTCTCATGAAATCTCTTCCTTCGGTAACAATTCAGTTCAGTTCAGTTCATTCATTCAGTCATGTCCAACTGCTTGCAACCCCATGGACTGCAGCATGCTAGGCTTCCCTGTCCATCACCAACTCCCAGAGCTTGCTCAAACTCATGTCCATTGAATTGGGGATACCATCCAACCATCTCATTTTCTGTCATCCCCTCTTCTCTTGCCTTCAGTCTTTCCCAGAATCACGGTTTTTTCCAACGAATCAGTTCTTTGCATCAGGTGGTCAAAGTATTGGAGTTTCAGCTTCAGCATCAGTCCTTCCAAAGAATATTCAGTACTGATTTCCTTTAGGATTGACTGCTTTGATATCCTTGCAATCCAAGGGACTCACAAGAGTCTTCTCCAACATCACAGTTCAAAAGCATCAATTATTCAGCATCCAGCTTTCTTTCTAGTCTAACTCTCATATCCATACATAACTACTGGAAAACCATAGCTTCAACAAGATGGATCTTTGTTGGCAATGTCTCTGCTTTTTAATATGCTGTGTAGGCTGGTCATAGCTTTTCTTCCAAGGATAAAGCATCTTTTATTTTCATGGCTGCAGTCATCATCTGCAGTGATTTGGAGCCCCCCAAAGAATAAAGTCTGTCATTGTTTTCCAATCTATTTGCCATGAAAAGATTGGACCAGATACCATGATCTTATTTTTCTGAATACTGAGCTTTAAAAAGTCAACTTTTTCACTCTCCTCTTTCACTTTCATCAAGAGGCTCTTTAGTTCTTCACTTTCTGCCATAAAAGTGGTGTCATCTGTGTATCTGATGTTATTGATATTTTTTCTGGCAGTCTTAATTCCAGCTGGCATTTTGCTTTATTGTAACAGTTCAGATGTGAATAAAGTACTTAATTAGTATATACTACTACTTGATGACTATCAGTTTCTTTAAGATAAACGGTGTATAACTGAACAAGTAGAAGTCTCAAAATAATTTGGATATTGGTATTTCTTTCTTTCCATGCAACCATCTCTTGTAAAAAAAAAAACTGAATATTTTATTCAGCTATAGATTTAAAACTATTTAATATTTTCACCATGGTTAGGAAACTATCTTTTCTCATCAATAGTTACCTTAATCTGTGTGATTAGTATTAGTATATACTACTACTTGATGACTATCAGTTTCTTTAAGGTAAACGGTGTATAACTGAACAAGTAGAAGTCTCAAAATAATTTGGATATTGGTATTTCTTTCTTTCCATGCAACCATCTCTTGTAAAAAAAAAAACTGAATATTTTATTCAGCTATAGATTTAAAACTATTTAATATTTTCACCATGGTTAGGAAACTATCTTTTCTCATCAATAGTTACCTTAATCTGTGTGATTAGCTAAAGAGAGATCAGTTGGGGAGGTAAATCAGTGATACCATGAATTGCATAAGTTATTAAGGAAGTTTTATAAGTATTATTAAGAAACACATTCAAATAAGCATGGTGCATCTTATACCATTCTTTGGAATAGAAAAATAAAAGCTTTATTGTATTTCTATTTTAAACTCTGGCTTAATCAGTCTCAAGGGAAAAAAAAAAATCAGACTGTCTTCAGCTGATAAAATTTAAGGGTAGACTATATATATTTTTTTAAATAGGGTTCTTTGAGTAAGAAGGAACATTTTAAAGATATTTTAAAATAATGATTCATCCTCTGTGACACTTATACTAAATTATAACCCTCCCTCTTCTCAATATTTCCTATATTGAAGTTGCCAATTCCTTTCCTAAGGCAAATTATTTCCCATGTAGGCTCCTCAGACTATTTAAAGGGATTAACTAATTTACTAAAGATTCAAAAAGAAAATTAGTATTAGAATTATTACATATTAATTCTAAATAATTCATTTCAATAAAGAGTAATTATGAAAAGTTAATTTTTAATACTTTAATTTCACATACTATATTTACTTGAAAGATGTAATAATTTAACTTTGGACTGAATAAAGATAAGGCAATTAATCATTTTAATAAAAATCTCAAAGTACTAAGATCATGGCGTCTGGTCCCATCACTTCATGGGAAATAGATGGGAAAACAGTGTCAAACTTTATTTTTGGGGACTCCAAAATCACTGCAGTTGGTGATCGCAGCCATGAAATTAAAAGATGCTTACTCCTTGGAAGGAAAGTTATGACCAAACTAGATAGCATATTCTAAAGCAGAGATGTTACATTGCCAACAAAGGTCTGTCTAGTCACGGCTATGGTTTTCCTGGTGGTCATGTATGGATGTGAGAGTTGGACTGTGAAGAAAGATGAGCATCAAAGAATTGATGCTTTTGAACTGTGGTGTTGGAGAAGACTCTTGAGAGTCCCTCAGACTGCAAGGAGATTCAACCTGTCCATTTTAAAGGAGATCAGTCCAGGGTGTTCATTGGAAGGACTGATGCTAAAGCTGAAACTCTAATACTTTGGCCACCTCATGTGAAGAGTTAACTCATTGGAAAAGACTCTGATGCTGGGAGGGATTGGGAGCAGGAGGAGAAGGGGATGACAGGATGAGNAGATCAGTCCTGGGTGTTCATTGGAAGGACTGATGCTAAAGCTGAAACTCCAATACTTCGGCCACCTCATGCGAAGAGTTAACTCATTGGAAAAGACTCTGATGCTGGGAGGGATTGGGAGCAGGAGGAGAAGGGGATGACAGGATGAGATAGCTGGATGGCATCACTGACTTGATGGACATGAGTTTGAGTGAACTCCGGGAGTTGGTGATGGACAGGGAGGCCTGGTGTGCTGCGATTCTTGGGGTCGCAAAGAGTCAGACATGACTTAAAGACTGAACTGAACTGAACACATGGTCTAGTCATTTTATTTGAAAAGGGAATTCAAAAATAATCTTGGCACTTCTCAGACTATTATCTATACTACTAAGAAAAGCATCTCTTATCTGCTTTCATGGATACTTACTCTTTAATTTAAATATAACATTGTTTTCAGCAAGGTTATTGTTTACAACTTCACGTACTGAGCAATGAATCTTTAATTTTTAATTTAGATGCAATACATCACCTTATATTAAAACTTTAGGCTGTTAGAGTAGTCTATCTTCTGTATTATTTGCATATAATTCTTTCTTGATTTTCATAGGGGAACACATTACATCTATTTCTATTCATGAAACTCTACATATGCTCTGTCATGTGAATATAGGCTGCTATCATCTAGGATAACAATTTATCACTTGATAAATAACAGATAAGTAATTCTGGAAAAACTGAGCAAGAAGTCACCCGTAGTGATTATCATCCGTCATAAAATTTCAAAGTTCTCTAACTCTCTCTCTTTTCCTTCTGTCTGCCTCTCTTTCTGTTTCTTTACCCCTTTCCCTCTCCCTTAGCAAGACTGATGCATTTGCCAATACAAACTCTAAATTAAACAGAATTACACACTTCTAAAGCACAGATATGGTCTTGACAAAATAAAGTAAATAAATGAAAGACAGAAAATTGATGATTCAAAACCTTGTGATAAACCAGTGTTCCTAAGGATTTCAGATTTGGACAACTAGTGTCTTGAATTTATATTGAAGTCAGAGATTAATTCTTTGGTTCATGTTGTATTTTTATTTAGAACTGAGATGCCTGGTTAAAGCACTATATTTACTTGGAATAAGTAATAATTCAGCTTCAAAAATATGAAACTTCAAAATGTGAAAGTGTACATTTAGCCTGTTTATAAGAGGGAAAACCAGTGTCTTCTTACAGTTCTTAAATTCGGATCTTTCCATCCACTATTTTGGGTTTAAACACACTCAGACCAGTGAGGTGAAAAATTAAATAAATATCATCTTAGGAGAGTATTATCTTTGTTTTCCTGGCAGAAGCAAATGAAAATCCTTTCAGAAAAGAAACAAATTTGAGTCAAAAATTTTAAAGCATACATATAAAGATTTCCCATAATTCAGAGATAAAATTATTGTAATTATTATGTAATAAATGAGAGTCAACATCTACCAAGAATGGGATTCAAGTTTGTGCATCTTTACATAATAAAACTATTACACATGTTTTATAGAAAAGCTTCCAGTTAAAATAAGGATACCTTGCATACTATTAAAATACTCAAGAACACATCAAAAAGAACAAATAAGAACTCCTATAAATGATATATATATAGTTAACTTAATTTTTAAAATAAATGCTAAATTTTAAATGTTTTAAATCAAACTAAGGAATTTAATGAGCTAGAACATAAATTTAAGGAAATTATCCACAATGCACCATGGAGAGAAAGTGAAGTGAAAGCTGCTCAGTCAGAGACCCCAAGGACTATACAGTCCACTGAATTCTCCAGGCCAGAATACTGGAGTGGGTTGCTGTTCCCTTCTCCAGGGCATCTTCCCTACCCTCCTGCATTGCAGGCAGATTCTTTACCAGTGGAATCACCAGGAAAGCCCAGGAAAACTGAAGTGCATAGCCTACCCTTCTCAAGTGGATCTTGCCGACCTAGGAATTGAACTGGGGTCTCTTGAACTGCAGGTGGATTCTTTACCAGTTGAGTTACCAGGCAATCCCATGGAGAGAAAAAAGAAATGTGAAGTATATGATAGGTGATTAGACTTGTCGGACCAAATGAAAAGTTTCAAAGTACGTCTAATATGAGTTCTAAAAGACAGAATAAGGATAGATGTAATAATCTAATGAAATAAGGCTAAATTATCTTAGAGGTGGTAAACCACAATACCTTTGAGTTCCAAATACATTAAACAAAAATACAAACTAAAATGAATTCATAATGCAAGCATAATATTGAAACTGTAGAATCTCAAAACAAAGAGGACACAAAGAGAGTAAATTATTTAGACTATTATCTAGACTTAGCAGCAGACTTTTCATTAGCAAAAACTGAAGTTAAAAAAAAAAAAAAACAATGGAATACTATCTTGAGAATATCGGGGCAAAAAAAATTCAGAATGAGATTTTACCAAATTAAATATTTTAACCATTTTTATAGCGTTAGGGGAAAAAATAGACTTTTTTTAAAAAATTTATTTAAAAGGAAGCAAACCAAGACCAGGACAATTTTCTAGTAAGGTGGGGAGCAGACAGGAGTAACAGTTTTTGAAATAAGTGCTACAGGATCTAGTTCAAATAGAAATACATTGAACCCAGAAAAAAAGCTGAGATTCAAGGAAGTTATTTATCAGGAATACGCAGACATGTTGTTGGTGGTTCATTATAAAAAATGTTAGAATATAATTCATACTCCTCTTTTCTAATCAAGCATTTATTTGCATGGGCATATAATAAATCTCGCTTGGGTGTCTTTGCCTGCACATACAGCATAAAATTATTTTGGGGTCAGAGTTAATGCTTGACAACTCAGATTTTCATTCAGAACCTAACGTTAGGTATATTCATGTTGGTATTTTGTTATCTTGGTGAAATTCCTCAGTTGTCCTGCAGCAAGCACCAGCAACATCCCTTTCCATAGAAAAGGAAATATATATGAAAACCACAGCAAGTTTCACTTGTTAAGGGTAGTATTTTCACTGAGATTAAGAACTTGCTTTTATATTCATCAGATCTTCTGCCTTCCAGCTTTGGGCATGTGCCCCTTTTTTACCTTCTGGTAACCCCAGAACTTCTGAGGATAAAACTGTAAATGGCCAACTGAATATTCTAGAGTTAGATATTGGCCAACCTACTGTTAAACTCCATTTCTCTCTCTATTACAAACATATACAGATACACACTCATTCACACTTACACACCTTTGTAATATTGATAATATCCTTCATTCCATTCCCCCGATAACCAGTGTCAGACAAGGCTGTAGCTAGACATTGTCTACATCATAGTCACAGCTTCCTGTTAGACCTTTGTGACATTCACCGTCTTGATAGCTGGGTATGTTCATAGTCTGTTCCCATATTTGAATATACAGGCAACATACACATATAGCTTGTCCCTATTTTGTGCTGGTAGTCTTCTCTGGGAGGCCTGGCATGTTGCAGTCCATGGGGTCATGCAAAACTGGACCTGACTTGGTGACCGAAAAACAACAACAACGAGCTTCCCTGGTGACTCAGTAGGTAAAGAATCCACCTGTAATGCGAGAAACCTGGATTCGATCTCTGAATCAGGAAGTTTCCCTGGAGAAGAAAATGGCAACCCACTCCAGGATTCTTGCCTGGGAAATCCCATGGACAGAGAACCCTGTCAGGCAATAGTCCATGGGGTTGCAAAGAGTTGGACATGGATTAGTGACTAAACCAACACGACCAGGAGTCTCCTCCTCACACCCAGATTAATGTCAGTCTGCAGCTCTCTGTCATCCATGAACTATTTAAGCCTTTTATGTTGCCCAAAATCTGTCAATATCATAAAGACACTGACTGAATATCAGAAGAAAGAAAGAGGAAACATTTTGAAAAACAAGTCAAGAGAATTCTGGAGGAAAGGAGTGGTTGAGTTCATACATATTACGCCCTACTCATTTTATTCCTAATCTTATAAATGGAACTTACTTATGTCCTTATTTTATATAAAAAGGAGCTCTCCAGTTAGATGGGAAAAGAAGAATATGTTAAACACTATGAAAATGGAGATTGATGTGTTCCGTTTTAGTTTTGCTATGTTGTTTATATATATATATACACACACACACATACATATAAAACTCAACATTCTAGAATTAGACATTGGCCATAAGTGACTTACCAGCAGTAGCAGAATACTGTTATAAAATAGATGTCTCTGCCTATCACAAAGGCACACACACACACACATACACACACACACACATTTCCTTCTTTGTAGCAGAAAGTAAAAGAATAGCCCAAACTCCAAATGAATTGCAGAGTTATACACTTTCCTTCCATCCTAGACAACAAATCAGGGATAAAACAGGGAAAAATAATGCACCAAAGGGCAGTTTAGGCTAATATCTGTAATACACAGGAATGTTCATTTTTCACTCAGTGTGCCTAATTCTGAGGATGAGGCTCCTTGTCTTGGAACCAGTGTATCATTGTAATAACTGATGTTGTCATGTGGACTGGATCGCAAACCTTATCAGGGCACTGGCCCTGTTTAGGCTCAGTCTTACATCTAGGCTACCAGATGAGTGTTTCTAATCAAAGTGGTCTAGCTTGTTTATTAGGAATAAGAATATTGTATTTCGAGGACAAAATTCAATATAGTTAATTTGTAGATTGTATCATTGTCTATAATACCATCTGGTTGTCTTGGGATGATAGTATATGAAAGATAAAAAATTCAGTATTTAGAATTAAAGATAAATACCTTTCATTGCTGGACTTCTAAGCAGAATTAAAAAAAAAAAAAAAAGGTTCTTAAAGCCAGTGCTATTTTGAATGTTGGAAGACACAGCAGGGTGATGACTGGAAAACAAACAAAGTTTTTCTCATTTATTTTAGGTAGCTATGTCAAATTCTGCCTTCCTAGGAAAAAAAAAAAACAAACAAGTTTAATTGTACCAGAATAGGCAATCCAGTTGACACTTTATGGCCATTTGCACAGCAATATCTACCTAAGAAATTATTTTTGAAAATGCAAAAAATAATTTGCATATGTAAATTTCATATATTAAATTAAGATACAGTCTCAAATTAGAAAGGAAAGGGTGGTGTTTTACATAAGTGGTTCTGGAATAACTATAGAGTCATGTGGAAAAATTCAAAATTGGATTTGTTCCTCATAGTATATGTCAAAATATGCAGTTCAGGTGGATCAAAGATTTTAATTTGAAAATAAAACCAGGCAAATGATGGAGGAACACATGAGTAAATCCCACCCAAAAAATAGGGGATATATACTAATATACTTCTAGGTAATTAAAAGTAAAATATCAACACATTTAATGATGTACAATTTTTAAAATGTATGTTAAAAAATATGATAGCTGAGTAAAAAGGCCAACCACCCACTGGGAAAGTATTTGCAAAGCATATTCTAAATATGTGAGATTCTTAAAGCAAGAAAAAAAAGATTAAAAAATATAACTTATTATACATATATTTATATTCAGATACCAAATAAAAGAAATTCATGCTAAAATAACATTAAAATACTCTGAGAACTACAAATGCATTTATTTTGAGAGAAAATGATCTAAAGAAATATTTAGAAAGTTTTGAGCAACATTAATCACAATAAGACCTCTCTCATAAAAATTTTGAAAATTAAATCTCTAACAATTACTACCAAAACAATGCAAATTTTTGTTCCATTCATGAATAAAGTTAAAAAGAAACATATTACATATCCATAGTAGGAAGATTTCAGCATGGAAAGCACTTCATTACTTAAGAATGCAGTCTTAAAAGCTATATGCTAGCATAAATAGTTTATATATATATATATATATATATGTCAAAATTCTAACATGCCATTATATATTATTTTTTAATTTAAAAAAGTCTTATAAACTGACCAAGCTTCCCTGGTGGCACCTATGGTAAAGAATTCACCTGCATCCAGCAGACCTGGGTTCGATCCTTGGGTTGGGAAGATCCCCTGGAGGAAGGCACAGAAACCTATTCATGTATTCTTGCCAGGAGAATCCCCACTGAGCACTGAAGAATTGATGCTTTTGAAGCACAGTGTTGGAGAAGACCCCTGAGAGCCCCTTGGACAGCAAAGAGATCAAACCAGTCAATTCTAAAGGAAATCAATCCTGAATATTCACTGTAAGGACTGATGCTGAATCTGAAGCTCCATACTTCGGCCACCTGATGAAAAGAACTGACTCACCGGAAAAGACCCCGATTCTGGGAAAGACTGAAGGCAGGAGAAGATGACAGAGGGTGAGATGGTTGGATGGCATCACTGACTCCACTGACATGATTTTGAGCAAGCTCTGGGAGTTGCTGATGCACAGGAAAGCCTGGCATGCTCCAGTCCATGGAGTCTCGAAGGGTCGGACACAACTGAACAACTGAACTGAACTAAATTGAAGAAACTGACCAGTTTTTTGTTTTGTTTTGTTTTTTGAAAATACATTTGCTATGAGTGCAGCATTCATGCTCAAATGTTCCTCAGAAGAAAAAATACAATGTTCCCTTCTACACTTCAATTTTTATTTTACCATGGAACAGAAAGGAATTTAAATATGAGTTGAACCCAGATTATTTTAAATTAACTGATACCCAGAAAATATCTTCTTTACTTTTTTTAATTTTTTCTTCTTCTCATTGCCTTTATTTTTAATATAAATTTATTTATTTTAATTGGAGGTTAATTACTTTACAATATTGTATTGGTTTTGTCATACATCAACATGTATCCGCCACAGGTATACATGTGTTCCCCATCCTGAACCCCCTCCCTCTTCCCTTCCCCTACTTTAGCAAATGTTTCTTTGTGGATATTTTTCTTTAAACTTCCACAAAGAAACATTTGCTAAATCCAGAGTAAGACATCCTAGCCAGGTGGATTTCTTCTGTTTCCCTTTTCATGACCTAGCTTGCTTCTTTTCATTATCTACTTACCTGTTTATGTTTGCTTAAACTCATTTTGATATATTGTGCTAATAATATATATCTCCTGTCCTTTTGTGTTAAAGCTCTTCTGAAAAATTCTTATCTCATGATATTGCCATTTGAGTTTGCTGTAATTGTCCCTTTTGTATAAATGATATTTTATATTGGGAGAACATTACTACACTAATTCCATCCTCCTCCCAATAAATTGATACTTTTGCATTTATATTTTTATGAAAGGTACACAATGTGAAGTCAGCAGATTTCAAAAATTATTACAATACTTATTATGGTATGAGGCAAAGATTCTTGAGTAGGCCTCCTATGTATATTTTATTGATATTTTTGGAACACTGAAGTGGAGCACATAAGATAACAACATCCAAAAGGAAACAATCACACATCTTAAGTTCAACTCCAAATGATTTATTCTCATCTATGTCTTTAAGATTTTTCTTCTTTCTTCTTTAGTGACAAACATAAACTTTAACATCTTTCATTTATTAGTATGTGTTTAAAAATATCATATTAAACAAATTCTCAAATAAAAATCAGGGGCCTAGTAAAAGATTTGCCTATTTTGCTTCTTTGAAACTCAGGCTATATAATAAAACTCTCCTGCCACAATTTATATATCAAAAGTCAATGAGAGTCTCATTTTAGAATCAATGACAAAACAGCATGATATTAGTTCTGACATCAACTGCTGCCTTTGAGCAATGAATTTCCACTTACTCAACCATTATTTCTATTTAATCAAAATAATTGCCTTTGAAAATCCCAAACACTGGAGCTGTCTGGAAAGAAAAAAGAATTTTTTAAAATTTATTATATTTCAATGCTATTCTCCCAAATCATCCCACCCTCTCCCTCTCCCACTCCCTCTCCCTCTCCCTCAGAGTCCAAAAGTCCACTCTACACCTCTGTGTCTCTTTGCTGTCTTGCATACAGGGTCCTTGTTACCATCTTTCTAATAGCATTGAAATCTGTATACTATCATGTAAGAAACGAATCGCCAGTCTATGTTCGATGCTGGATGCAGGATGCTTGGGGCTGGTGCATAGGGATGATCCGGAGGGATGATATGGGGTGTGAGGTGGGAGGGGGGTTCATGTTTGGGAGTTCATGTACACCCGTGGTGGATTCATGTCAACGTATGCCAAAACCAATACAGTACTGTAAAGTAAAATAAAGTAAAAATAAAAATAAATAAAAATTTTATTATAACCAATGGGATGATTTGGGAGAATAGCATTGAAATATGTATACTATCATGTAAGAAACGAATCGCCAGTCTATGTTCGATGCAGGATGCAGGATGCTTGGGGCTGGTGCATAGGGATGATCCGGAGGGATGATATGGGGTGTGAGGTGGGAGGGGGGTTCATGTTTGGGAGTTCATGTACACCCGTGGTGGATTCATGTCAACGTATGCCAAAACCAATACAGTACTGTAAAGTAAAATAAAGTAAAAATAAAAATAAATAAAAATTTTATTATAACCAATCTTGAAGATATTTAAAAAATCAGGAGAATAATATAGTCAGTGCACATGTAGCAATTTACTATTTTTCTGCAATTATTCACGTGACCAATTTTGTTTTTTTTTAATAATCCACATATTTCTCCTGATGGATTACTTTGAAGCAAATTCCAGAGTCATATAAATTCACTAATAAACATGTTAATATATATCTGTAAAACACAAGAACTCATGAAATATGTACCTAAAACACTATTAATAAACCTAAAATAAGAAGTATAACTTCCTAATGTTATCAAAATCTACTCTCTTTGTATCCATCACTATTGAATAAACTGAGTATAGTGTTACTAACATCCTGTATTACTTCTGATTGTATTCTTATAGAATTGTTAAACAATTGCCTGTATCATCATATTATTTCTAAATTGGCAATTATATTTATAGAATTGATTTAATTCTCCCATCTCTTTCTTTGGTAGGTTGGCTTTTTTTTTCCTCAGGAGACACATATAATTTATTGGTCTTTTATTTGTGATGTCAGAAGCTATTAATGATCATGCTTTAGTTTTTTGAACTTTTTACTGATTTCACACTTAACACATTTTAATTCTAAGTTTTTCTTTTACATTTATGAGCTGAAATAATCCCATAGAGATAGGCTTACTGATCTAAAATATTTACACATTTCAATCATTAATGTTATTACTCTTACTGATTCTCAAAGTGTCCTATTATTGACCTGTTAGGACTTCAAACTGACTACTGACTCCGTTATAAACTCTCAGAGTCTTTGATAATTTACAAAAGCTCAGTCTTTGATAATTTACTTGCTTTCTTCTATAATAAGATATTTATAGAGATCTAAGCAATCTGGAGCACTTTAATATTGAAATTTCCATTATTAATAATTAAGCCAGAAGAGCAAGTATAAATTACAAATATTCTGAACTATCCAAAATGGCTACATGGTGCTGGAGCTACTGTGAGGAGATATTCCATGTTCAAGGGCAAAGGAGAAGCCCCAGAAAGATTGTAGGAGGAGCAAGATCACATTTAGAATCAAACCCTTTCCCTGCCAGAGATGCTCAGAGGGCTCAAACAGACCTTGTGTGCACCAGAACCCAGAGACCCCACAGAGGCTGAGACAGAACTATGTTTGGCTGTCTCCTGAGGAGGTATAGGTCATCAGTGGACTGCTATGGGGAAAGGGTCTCTGGGTGCAGTAGACCTGGGTATGGCATAAGCCCTTTTGGAGGAGGTCACCATTTACTCACCATAGAGCTGCCAGAACTTACACGTGACTGGGGAAACAGTTCTCTTGGTGGGGCGGGGCACAAACAGAACCTTGTGCTCAAGAGGACCCAGGAGAAAGGAGCAGTGACCACACAAGAGACTGACCCAGATTTGCCCGTGAGTGTCCAGGAGTCTCTGGCGAGGTGTGGGTCATTGGTGGCCTGTTGCAAGGTTGGAGGTACTGAGTATGGCAGTGCATGCATGGGACCTTTTGAAGGAGGTCCCCATTATCTTCATCACCTCCACCATAGTTTTGTCTCAGGTCAAATAACAGGGAGGGAACAGTCCCGCCCTTCAGTAGAAAATTGGATTAAAGATTTAGTGAGCATGGCCCTGCCCATCAGAGCAAGACCCAGTTTTTCCCTCAGTCAGTCTATCCCATCAGGAAGCTTCCATAATCCTCTTATCCTTCTCCATCAGAAAGCAGACAGACTAAAACCAAAATCACAGAAAACCAACCAATCTGATCACATGGACCAAGCCTTGTCTAACTCAATGAACTGTGAGCCATGCCATGTAGGGCCACCCAAGATGAAGGGTCATGGTGGAGAGTTCTGTGGAACACTGGAGAAGGGAATGGCAAACCAATTAAGTATTCTTTCCTTGAGAACCCCACGAACAGTATGAAAAGGCAAAAAGATAGGAACTGAAAGATTATCTCCCCAGGTTGGTAGGTGCCCAATATGCTACTGGAAATCAGTGGAGAACTAACTCTGGAAAGAATGAAGAGATGGAGCCGAAGCAATAGCAACATCCAGGTGTGGATGTGACTAATGACGCAAATAAAGTCTGATGCTGTAAAGATCAATATTGTATTGGAACCTGGAATGTTAGGTCCACAAATCAAGGCAAATTGGAAGCAGTCAAACAGGAGACGTAAGAGTGAAGATCGACATATTAGGAATCAACAAACTAAAATGTACTAGAATGGGTGAATTTAACTCAGATGACCTTTATATCTACAACTGTGGCCAAGAATCCCTTAGAAGAAATGGAGTAGCCATCATAGTCAGCAAAAGAGTTCAAAATGCAGTACTTAGATGCAGTCTCAAAAATGACAGAATGATCTCTGTTTGTTTCCAAGGCAAATCATTCAAAATTGCAGTAATACAAGTCTATGCCTCGACTAATAATGCTGAAGTTGAAACTGAACAGTTCTATGAAG
This sequence comes from Oreotragus oreotragus, assembly GCA_006410675.1. Taxonomy (NCBI): domain Eukaryota; kingdom Metazoa; phylum Chordata; class Mammalia; order Artiodactyla; family Bovidae; genus Oreotragus; species Oreotragus oreotragus. Next base: position 291,417 of record SJYX01010813.1, on the reverse strand, counting down.
TCCTACAAGACTTTCTAGAAATAACACCCAAAAAAGATGTCCTTTTCATTATAGGGGACTGGAATGCAAAACTAGGAAGTCAAGAAATACCTCCAGTAACAGGCAAATTTGGCCTTGGATTACAGAGTGAAGCAGGGCAAAGGCTAATAGAGTTTTGCCAAGAGAACGCCCTGGTCACGGCAAACCATATGGACATCACCAGATGGTCAATACCAAAATCAGATAGATTATATTCTTTGCAACCAAAGATGGAGAAGCTCTATACAGTCAGGAAAAACAAGACCAGGCGCTGCCTGCAGCTCAGATCATGAACTCCTTATTGCCAAATTCAGACTTCAATTGAAGAAAGTAGGGAAAACCCACTAGATGACACTCAGGTATGAACTAAATAAAATCCTTTACAATTATACAGTAGAAGTGACAAATAGATTCAAAGGATTAGAACTGATAGAGTATCTGAAGAACTATGGACCGAGGTTTGTGACATTGTCCAGGAGGCAGTGATGAAGACCATATCCAACAAAAAAATATTGCAAAAGACCATACACAAGAAAAAGAAATATAAAAATGCAAAACTTGTCTGAGAAGACCTTACAAGCAGTTATGAAAAGAAGAAAAGCAACAGACAACAGAGATAAGGAAAGATATAACCATTAGAATGCAGAGTTCCAAAGAATAGCAAGAAGAGATCAGTAAGGCTTCCTCAGTGACCAGTGCAAAGAAATAGAGGAAAACAATAGAATGGGAAAGACTAGAGATCTCTTCAAGAAAAGTAGAGATACCAAGGGAACATTTCATGCAAAGATGGGCTCAATAAAGGACAAAGATGGTAGGGACATAACAGAAGCAAAAGATGTTAAGAATAGGTGTCAAGAATGCACAGAAGAACTACACAAAAAAGAACTTCACGATCCAGATAATCACCCAGATAATCTAGGTGATTACTCACCTAGAGCCAGACCTGTGGGAATGGGAAGTAAAGTGGGCGTTAGGAAGCATCACTACAAATAACTAGTGGAGGTGATGGAATTCCAGTTGAGCTATTTCAAATCCTAAAAGATGATACTGTGAAAGTGCTGCACTAAGTTCAGTTCAGTTCAGTCACTCAGTCGTGTCCAACTCTTTGCGACCCCATGAATTCCAGCACACCAGGCCTCCCTGTCCATCACCAACTCCTGGAGTTTACCCAAATTCATGTCCAGCAAGTTGGTGATGCCATCCAGCCATCTCATGCTCAGTCGTCCCCTTCTCCTCCTGCCCCCAGTCCCTCCCAGTATCAGGGTCTTTTCCAATGAGTCAACTCTTCGCATGAGGTGGCCAAAGTATTAGAGTTTCAGCCTCAGCATCAGTTCTTCCAATGAACACCCAGTACTGATCTCCTTTAGGATGGACTGGTTGGATCTCCTTGCAGTCCAAGGGACTCTCAAGGATCTTCTGCAACACCACAGTTCAAAAGCATCAATTCTTTGGCACTCAGCTTTATTCATAGTCCAACTCTCACATCAATACATGACCACTGGAAAAACCATAGCCTTGACTAGATGGACCTTTATTGGCAATGTAATGTCTCTGCTTTTGAATATACTATCTAGGTTGGTCATAACTTTCCTTCCAAGGAGTAAGTGTCTTTTAATTTCATGGCTGCAATCACCATCTGCAGTGATTTTGAAACCCAAAAAAATAAAATATGACCCTATTTCCACAGTTTGCCCATCTACTTCCCATTAAGTGATGAGACCTGATGCCATGATCTTAGTTTTCTGAATGGTGAGATTTAAGCTAACTTTTTCACTCTCCTCTTTCACTTTCACCAAGAGGCTTTTTAGTTCCTCTTCACTTTCTGCCATAAGGGTGGTGTCATCTGCATATCTGAGGTTATTGATATTTCACCCTGCAATCTTGATTCCAGCTTGTGTTTCTTCCAGCCCAGCGTTTCTCATGATGTACTCTGCATATAANTTAGTTCCTCTTCACTTTCTGCCATAAGGGTGGTGTCATCTGCATATCTGAGGTTATTGATATTTCACCCTGCAATCTTGATTCCAGCTTGTGTTTCTTCCAGCCCAGCGTTTCTCATGATGTACTCTGCATATAAGTTGAATAAGCAGGGTGACAATATACAGACTTGACGTGCTCCTTTTCCTATCTGGAACCAGTCTTTTGTTCCATAATATGCCAGCAAATTTGGAAAACGCAGCAGTGACCACAGGACTGGAAAAGTCAGTTTTCATTCCAGTCCCCAAAAAAGATAATGTCAAAGAATACTCAAACAACCACACAATTGCACTTATCTCATACACTAGCAAAGTAATGCTCAAAATTCTCCAAGCCAGGCATCAACAGTATGTGAACTGCAAATTTCTAGATGTTCATGCTGGTTTTAGAAAAGGCAAGGAACCACAGATCAAATTGCCAACATCTGTTGGATCATCAAAAAAACAAGAGAGTTCCTGAAAAAAACATCCATTTCTGCTTTATTGAATATGCCAAAGCCTTTGTCTATGTGGATCACAACAAACTGTGGAAAATTCCTCAAGAGATGGGAAAACCAGACCACCTCACCTGTCTCCTGTGAAATCTGTATGCAGGCTAAGAAGCAACAGTTAGAACTGGACATGAAGCACCAGACTGGTTCCAAATTGGGAAAGGCATATGTTAAGGCTGTATATCGTCACCCTGCTTTTTTAATTTATATGCAGAGTACATCATGAGAAATGGTGGACTGGATGAAGCACAAGCTGGAATCAAGATTGCCGGAAGAAATATCAATAACCTCAGAATGCAAATGACACCTCCCTTATGGCAGAAAGTGAAGAACTAAAAAGCCTCTTGATGAAAGTGAAAGAGGAGAGTGAAAAATTTGGCTTAAAACTCAACATTCAGAAACTAAGATCATGGTGTCTGGTCCAATCACTTCATGGCAAACAGATGGGGAAACAATGGAAATGGTGACAGATTTTATGTTTTGGGGCTCCAAAATCACTGCAGATAGTGACTGCAGCCATGAAAATTAAAAGACCCTTGTTCCTTGGAAGAAAAGTTATGACCAGCTTAGACAGCATATTAAAAAGCAGAGCCATTAAAAAGAATACATTTGAATCAGTTCTAATAAGATGGATGAAACTGGAATCAATTATACAGAGTGAAGTAAGCCAGAAAGAAAAACACCAATACAGTATATTAACACATATATATGGAATTTAGAAAGATGGTAATGAGGACCCTGCATGCAAGACAGCAAAAAAGATACAGATGTGTAGAGCGAACTTATGGACTCTGAGGGAGAAGGAGAGGGAGAGGGAGAGGGAGGGATGATTTGGGAGAATAGCATTGAAATATGTATACTATCATGTAAGAAA
>SJYX01010813.1:259375-285761 GCA_006410675.1 Oreotragus oreotragus | reverse complement strand
AAAAAAAAAAGCAGAGACATTACTTGCTGACAAAGATATATCTAGTCAAATTCATGGTTTTCCAATAGTCATGTATGAATATGAGATTTAGACTATAAAGAAAGCTGAGCACTGAAGAACTGATGCTTTTGAACTTTGGTGTTGGAGAAGACTTGTGAGTGTCCCTTGGACTGCAAGGAGATCCAACCAGTCCATCCTAAAGGAAATTAGTCCTGAATATTCATTGGAAGGACTGATGCTGAAGCTGAAGCTCCAATACTTTGGCCACCTGATTCAAGGAACTGACTCCTTGGAAAAGACCCTGATGCTGGGAAAAATTAAAGGCGGGAGGAGAAAGTGACGGAAGAGGATCAGATGGTTAGAAGGCATAACCAGCTCAATGGACATGAGTTTGGATAAATTCCAGGAGTTGGTTATGGACAGGCAGGCCTGGCTTGCTGCAGTCCATGGTGTCCGCATCAAGTGGCTTTGCACATCTCTTATTTTGACACTAATTTTCATCCCTCCCTGACATTCCATCCTCAAGACCATCTACGGTGATCTCTGAAATTCAAGTTCTGTAATTAGACAAACCCTTATCTCCTCATATCCTTCTTTTAAAATGTCCTTCACTTTCTTGTCTTATATGTGTGTGTGTCTCTATGTCCTTTGATAAATTCCATATCACACCAAACCTCTCTTGAGAACTTCTATTTCAGTTACAGAATTTCCATCTTATTCTTTTTTTCCTAATAATTTTATTTTTTGGTGAGATTCTCAATCCTTCCACTTATCACATTCATCCTCTTTGTTAAATGTTTTAAAACATTTTCTTTTATAATTAAAGGCATCCTCATCTTTGAATTTTTCTCTTTGCTGATGGAATGCATCTTTCTGTGTTTTCATGTATCTAGCACTTTTTATCATGTATGATATATTGTTGACACTACATTGTTTAGTGTATAGATTTAGCATTGATTTTAGCTTTAGTAATCAGTTAATTTACTGACAGTTCAACTTGACCTATTGGTAGCTTGGATTTGTCTCTGGTAGGCCTGTTGTAGGGGCCTAACTCTAAACCTATGGATGGCTTTCCAGGTGGCACAGTGGTACAGAATCCACCTGCCAATGCAGGCAATGCTGGAGAAACAGGTTCAGTCCCTGGGTAAAGAAGATCTTCTGGAGAAGGAACTAGCAACCTGCTCCAATATTTCCTGCCTGGAAAATTCTATAGACAGAAGAGGTTGGTGAGCTACAGTCCACAGGATCGCAAAGAGTCAGACACTACTGAGCACACAGTCTGGGTGTTAACTTATGTATACAGTGACCTTGCAAAGAAAGCAGAGCCCTTCTTGGGTCTGAACTGAATTCCTAGAGTGGTCAGTGAGGCATCTTCATTCTGGCTGGTTGGTTGTTCCTAGCGCTGTGCAGTCTCTGGACCTCTGTGGAGTACACCTTGTATGTCTAACTTACTCCAGGAATCAGACTAGAACTGCTGTTGTCCAAGTCCTGGAAACAGTTGTTTCAAATATTATATATGATTTTAAATTTATTCTGAATAGGAGGGTAATTTGATACCCAATAATCCATCATTGCTAGTCTATTATTACTTGATGAAACTTTTAAAACAATGTAAAATAATAATTGCTGCAGTAAATAAGATCATTTTCACTTAAAAATGAAAATTAATATCTCATACACATTTTTGAAAAGATAAATGTTGCTTTTCATTTTTAAATCCTGTGTTTTATCCAAAAGACATTTATTTTAGTATTATGATATTTCTACTAAGTTCAAGTTTCAATTCAAAACTTGTCATCTGTTATCTATTCTTAGCACTAGTATCATTGTTTTTGCAGAATAAAAGACTTGATGAAGTGTCAAATACAGCTCAGTTTCAGAATAACTGAAAATACCAAATATAGTACAATTAATATGCACTTCAATCTTATATTCTAATTAGCAAATTTTTTCTATTCTATACAGTGACAGGAATGCATCAGGTGTCTATTTAAATAATCAAATTTCTGACACCATAACATAATATTAAATTTTAGTTCCTCACACAAAGTTACAGTTAACAACTTGCTAACTTCTTCTAATTCTTAAAACTTTAATTTTTTAAAATTTTAATATAATTATCAATTTTCTCTAGAGCATGCATTATTTAAAATAAATTGTGAAAAATGCAAATTTCTAAATTAATTGTATTTAACAGTTACTGTATAAAAATACTTTTTAAAAACTGAGATTACAATATATTGTCTAAATAATTTATATGCATTATCTGCTCTTTGAGGACTATCACTACTATTGGGTCTTAGAAATCCTTAAGAAAAGGCATTTATGAGATATGTGTAGAAGTGAGGAAAAACTTTAAAGATTATAGCTTTCTTACTCAGTAGTTCATGATAGGTGAGATTAAATTTAGCCATATTTTAAAATTCTTTGTTGTTTTGCTCAGTTGCTAAGTTGCTACAACCTTATACACTGCAGCACACCAGCCTCCACTGTCTCCTGGAGTTTGCTCAAATGCATATCCATCGAGTTGGTGATGCTATCTAACCATTTCATCCTCCACCAGACCTTCTCTTTTTGCCTTCCATCTTTCCCAGCATCAGGGTCTTTTCCAATGAGTCGGCTCTTTGCATCAGGTGGCCAAAGTATCGGAGCTTCAGCTTCAGCATCAGTCCTTCCAATGAATAGTCAGGGTTGATTTCCTTTTAGGATTGACTGGTTTGATCTCCTTGCAGTCCAAGGGGCTCTCAAGAGTCTTCTCCAGTGCCACAATTCAAAAGCATCAATTCTTTGGTGCTCAGTCTTCTTTACAGTCCAACTCTAACATCCGAGCATGACCACAGGAAAAATCACAGCTTTGACTACATGAACCACTGGTTTTTAATACACTGTTTAAGTCTGTCATAGCTTTTATTCCAAGGAGCAAACATCTTTTAATTTTAGTGCTTCAGTCTTCACCCTAAAATTATGATAATACTATTTGTATCTCACTCTGTGTAGCAATAAACAGTAGTCACCACACATATGTTACAATTTTTATTTATATACCATATGTCTCTGAAAGAAACATAAAAAGGTTTGGTCATGCAAACTCACTAAACTTTACTGTTACATGGAGATTTTTTGCATAACCATAAATTAACTTAAAATATATTCTAAGATTCTCTCTCACTATGTGGGCTGTAGAAAAAAAATATTTTAAACATTTAAATGCTTGAACAAGTTGTCCAAGATTAACTGACAGGAGAACTATTGAAGTCTTCATTTTATATTTGCCTACTGTGTGTCCTATAAAATAAAAAAATCATTAGTTACTTCATATTTCACAAAGTTTCTTAATTACTGATAAATAGAACACTTAGTGAATAAGTTTAGCTAATGAACTCAAATACCTTTGCCTGAATGGTGGATACTTTGACTGTGTCATGTCAATTAGATGGATATTGACTTAGGTTTACTTCTATGATTTAATGGAAATGCTAATTACACTTACTATTGTAGATAATATATAACAATAAATGTGTCCTGAGTTATTAACTTTAGGGATTATTTTCTCAATATTCTGGTTATTAACTGATTTTGAATTAGCAGATTTGATTATAACAGCTTGTTTTCTTTTAATTTTAAGCTTGAATTAATTATAGAATATTCATAGTTTTAAATAATTAACATTATGAGACATTATAATTTATTAGGTGTGAGAAATAAACTATAACATGAAAGTCAGTAGTTTTGTTAAAAGAATAAATCTGGTAAAGGGGAAGTAGAATATATTAGGAGGAAAAAAGACAGAGAAAGTTTTCTTTGGGGTTGAAATGAACAGAATCCATGACAAAAATCAGAGAACTTTGAAATATGAACTTGATATTTGATCCAGGATGGGGAAAATAGAAAAGAAGAAGTTCAGATCAAAATTAGTTGGGGCTGTAGATTTCTACTGCCTTCCCAAGTGCCGTAGTTGATAATATGCCTGCCAAGGCAGGAGACTAGGGTTTGATCCCTCGTTCAGGAAGATCTATTGAGTAGGAAATGGCAACCCACTCCAGTATTCTTGCCTGTTAAATTCCACGGAGAGAGGAGCCTGACATGGGTCATAAAGAATAATACACAACTAATCACACATGCATGCATAGATTTCTACTATTTTATTGACAAGAAAGTATAGAGACAGTCACATGAGGATATGGATTTCATTGGGCTTCTCAGGTGGTTCTGATGGTAAAGAATCCACTTGTAGTGTGGGAGACCTGGTTCTGTTCCTGGATTGGGAAGATCCCCTAGAGGAGGGTATAGCAGCCCACTCCGGTATTCTTGCCTGGAAAATCCCATGGAGAGAGAAGCTTGGCAGGCTACAGTCCATGGAGTTGCAAAGAGTAAGACATGACTGAGTGACAGCATATGGATTTTATTATTAGTGCAGACTTTTTTCCCCTCTCTGGCTATTTTAATTGTTAAAATAACTAATTTTGAATGCAATTCCATTTATAAAACAACTTCTAATTTCTATACTTCTAGTCCCAATTAAGCCAGATTCAATGCATGATGCTGGATGCTTGGGGCTAGTGCATTGAGATGACCCAGAGAGATGGTATGGGGAGGGAGGAGGGAGGGAGGTTCAGGATGGGGAACACGTGTATACCTGTGGCAGGTTCATGTTGATGTATGGCAAAACCAATACAATATTGTAAAGTAATTAACCTCCAATTAAAATAAATACGTTTATATTTTTAAAAAGACATACATTCATTCTTCTCTTCCTCTAGCTTTTAAATAAAATGAAATACTTCGGGAATAATTTTATAATCGTAAAAGTACTCTGAAAGGTGGAAAGAACCTTTAAGGTTAAGGACCTTAAGTCTTGAAGAACACTTTTCTGAGTTCCCTGAGTTTTAGGTTTACCCAGAACTCTCAGCAGGCAGAGAAAACATGAACACAGAAAAATATCTGCCCTCTAACCAAAAGACTAGGAAAGGGTGGGCTCAGTAGAGATCTAGTAAAGAGATTCATCAACTGATTCATACCCAGTGGCAGTGACAGCATCAGCGAGGCAGGCAGATAGTTCCATCCAACACCCAACAGCTCTGGCAACCAGAGAACTGATTTGACCACATCCAAGCTCCAAGCTGGGCTTCCTGGTAACACTTGTGTTAAAGAACCTGCCTGCCAAAGAGGAGATGTAAGAGACATGGGTAGGTTCGATAACTGGGTTGAGAAGATCCCCTGGAGGAGGTCATGGCAACCCACTCCATTGTTCTTGCCTGGAGAATCCCATAGAGGTGGAGCCTGGTGGACTATGGCCCATAGGGTCTGAAAGGGTCGGACATAACTGAAGTGACTTACCTTGCAAGCTCCAAGTCAGGTATTTTGTGGTTTCTCCAAAAGCAGAAAGTGAATTAGTCTCAAGATTTACTGATTTTCACCAAGTGACAGAGGCTACCCAGACAGGAGCATTAGCAAAGATGAACTGGAAGCTTATGACATCATGTATTTGGTGTACATTTCAGAGGAAACATTCTCCACCCAACTTCCTCACCCCCTACATAGCAACATGCGCAGCACTGGCAGGGTAGAGGGAGCTTTCCTGGGGGCAGAGGAAGAAAAACCAGACCAAAGGTGCAAGGTCTGAGTGAGTTAAGATGTCAGCAGCCTACAGTTAACAAATTTAGGCCAGAACCTACATACGAAACTTCAANTGAAGATCATGGTATCTGGTCCCATCACTTCATGGGAAATAGATGGGGAAACATTGGAAACAGTGTCAGACTTTATTTTGGGGGGCTCCAAAATCACTGCAGATGGTCGCAGCCATGGAAGTAAAAGATGCTTACTCCTTGGAAGGAACGTTATGACCAACCTAGACAGCATATTAAGAAGCAGAGACATTACTTTGTCAACAAAGGTCCGTCTGTTAAGGCTATGTTTTTTCCAGTAGTCATGTATGGATGTGACAGTTGAACTATAAAGAAAACTGAGTGCTGAAGAGTTGATGCTTTTGAACTGTGGTGTTGGAGAAGACTCTTGAGAGTCCCCTTGGACTGCAAGGAGATCCAACCAGTCAATCCAAAAGGAGATCAGTCGTGGGTGTTCTTTGGAAAGACTGATGCTGAAGCTGAAACTCCAATACTTTGGACACCTGATGTGAAGAGCTCTCTCATCAGAAAAGACCCTGATGCTGGGAAAGATTGAGGACAGGAGGAGAAGGGAATGACAGAGGATGAGATGGTTTGATGGCATCACTGAGTCAATGGACATGGGTTTGGGTAGACTCCAGCCGTTGGTGATGGACATGGAGTCCTGGCATATTGCGATTCTTGTGGTCACAAAGAGTTGGGCACAACTGAGCGACTGAAGCTGAACACGGTGAAAGAATTGACTCATTAGAAAAGACCCTGATGCTAGGAAAGATTGAAGGCTGGAAGAGAAGGGGATGATAGAAGATGAGATGGTTGGGTGGCAGCACCAACTCAATGGACATGAGTTTGAGTAAGCTCTAGGAGTTGGTGATGGACAGGGAAGCCTGGCGTGCTGCAGTCCATGGGGTCACAAAGTTCGGATTCGACTGAGTGCCTGAACAGAACTGAACTGAAATAAAGGGAATGTCGCACAATTTGTACCCAGCAGTAAGGTTAGGGGAGGATGCTGGTGTCCTGTAAATTGTGTTAATACAAAGATTTTTGTTATACCTGAAGAGTCACTGATTTTTGCAAAGAGGTGGCTATTAAGATTTACATTTTTGTAAAATAATTTTGATAGGAGCAATGCAGGACAGGATCCAGGTAAAAATCTCTATACCAGTTAAAATGCATTATTGTACTCCATGGAAAAAACAAGGGACTGAATTAGGGCATGGAGTTGCAAATAAAGAGGTGCCAAAGGTAAAGTTACTTAACAGATTAAACAGAAAGAAAATGGAGAACATTTTAATGTGCAAGGAGAGTAGTTAGGAAGAAATTAAAATTCTGTATTGGGTTAATGGCAGAATAGTTTTTATTTCTTTCATAAATATAAGTAAGAGAAGCAGATTTTATGACACATTATGAGCTCAGTGTTATTTATATTTAAATCACAGGAATTTGGGGGGTGGGTGGGGCATGATCTAATTGAAGAAAAGATGAAAAGAGTATAATCTGACCAGGAGCAAGCCAGGTGCTTGGGTACAATGCCTAGAAATAAAAGCTAATCACTAAAAATTAGTCATTTATAACGTGTAGACAACTTGTATTCCTCTCTACAGATTAAAATAAGCTATTTAGAGTAATTTTTCTTCTATTCTTTATGAACTGAAAGGGTTTTTGTTCTGATCTTTCAGAAGATAATACAGTCTAGCCTTTGGAGCTATCTAAAATATAGTTGAGGGTTATTTTTAGTCAACACATTAGACACATTGCTGTAGTTTGCATTTCTCATCAAAGAAAATGAATAGGCAGTAAATATAAAGTACAAAAACTGCCATGGAAAAGAAGATTAATAAGGAAGATTGTCATTTACTTTCAAATCCAATGGCTCATTTTAAATGGTCCTCAAAACTATTAGCTTCACAGTATTTGGATTAGACAATAAAATATATACCCTTAATGCTATTCTTTTGTTTAGTCATATATTTTCTTTGTATTCTAATCTGTACTTAAAAAATGAATAAATAGAAATTATAATAGGCCTTTGCAACAAATTCTGATTCTGAAATGTCTATCAATATATAGTCAGTCTCCTAAAATTATTATTAATATGTACTAATGAGAAAATAAGATATCATTTCAAATACTTTAAAATCAGGCATTTTTAATAAATTTCATTTTAAAATATACTATTGCTAAGTATCCTTTTTAGCTTTATTGTAGTGTAATTGATATGGAAAAATTGAATGTGTTTAACATGTCAATCTTGATATGTTTGGACACACACGCATACACCAAATATAACATCTTTTACAATGTCAGGTTTCAAAACAAGCTAAATTAATAGCTATGAGTCTTAAGTAAAATTTAGGCTATTTATTCAGGAAAGTGGGAGAAATGGAATGCGTGTGTTCAGAAATAGTCAAAGATTCAAAGAACACTGAACGGACCTCCTGCAATGAGTCTGACCTCTCAGTTGACATCGCCCAGTTGACATCCCCTCTGTCCTGAGAGGCTCTCTCTCCACTTTTAACAATATTTGCTGGTTTTGCCAGTGGAGTTGAGAGAGGGAATTTCTTTTCAAGGAGAAGCCAGAGAGTAACATTCAGTTCAGTACAGTTCAGTTCAGTCACTCAGTCCTGTCCAACTCTTTGTGACCCCAGGGACTGCAGCACGCCAGACCTCCCTGTCCATCACCAACTCCCGGAGTTTACCCAGACTCATGCCCATTTAGTCACTGATGCCATCCAACCATCTCATCCTCTCTTGTCCCCTTCTCCTCTGGCTTCAATCTTCCTCAGCATTAGGGTCTTTTCAAATGAGTCAGTTCTTCGCATCAGATGTCCAGAGTATTGGTGTTTCAGCTTTAGCATCAGTCCTTCCAATGAATATTCAGATTTGATTTCCTTTAGACTAGTTGAATCTCCCTGCACTCCAAGGGCCTCTCAAGAGTCTTCTCCAACACCACAGTTCAAAAGCATCATTTCTTTGTCGCTCATTATATATATATATACATATATATATATATACATAAATTTATTTATTTTAATTGGAGGTTAATCACTTTACAATATTGTATTGGTTTTGCCATACATCAACATGAATCTGCCACAGGCTCAGCTTTCTTTATAGTCCAACTCTCACATCCATACATCATTACTGGAGAAATGATAGCTTTGACTAGATGGACCTTTATTGACAAAGTAATGTCACTGCTTGTTAACATAAGGAGCAAGCTTCTTTTAATTTGATGGCAGCAGTTACCATTTGCAGTGATTTTGGAGCCCTCCAAAATAGTCTCTCACTGTTTCCAAAGTTTCCCCAACTTTTTGCCATGAAGTGATGGGACCGGATACCATGATCTTCGTTTTCTGAATGTTGAGCTTTAAGCCAACTTTTTCACTCTCCTCTTTCACTTTCATAAAGAGGCTCTTTAGTTCCTCTTCACTTTCTGCCATAAGGGTGGTGTCATCTGCATACCTGAGGTTATCGATATTTCTCCCTGCAATCTTGATTCCAGCTTTTGCTTCCTCCAGCACAGCGTTTCTCATGATGTACTCTAGATATAAGTTAAATAAGCACGGTGACAATATATAGCATTGACATACTTCTTTCCTGATTTGGAACCAGTCTGTTCCATGTCTAGTTCCAACTGTTGCTTCTTGACCTGCGTACAGATTTCTCAAGAAGCAGGTCAGGTTGTATGGTATACTAAAATACTTATCTGTTAATAGAAGAAATAAATTTATATAAATGGACCTATAGGAGGATGCTGTTCAAAATAATCTTATATACGAAATTCCATCTAAAAGCAATACACAAAGACACACATTAACACTTGATTAAAGCAACATTAAAAACTATAGGGTAACTAAATATTGAAAATAGAATTTTGAACCCACTTAAGGTATCTATCGGGGAAGGCAATGGCACCCCACCCCAGTACTCTTGCCTGGAAAATCCAATGGACGGAGTATGGTATGCAGATGACACCACCCTTATGGCAGAAAGTGAGGAGGAGCTAAAAAGCCTCTTGATGAAAGTGAAAGTGGAGAGTGAAAAAGTTTGCTTAAAGCTCAACATTCAGAAAACAAAGATCATGGCATCTGGTCCCATCACTTCATGGGAAATAGATGGGGAAACAGTGTCAGATTTTTTGGGGGGCAGCTCCAAAATCACTGGAGATGGTGACTGCAGCCATGGAATTAAAAGACGCTTACTCCTTGGAAGAAAAGTTATGACCAACCTAGATAGCATATTGAAAAGCAGAGACATTACTTTGCCGACTAAGGTCCGTTTAGTCAAGGCTATGGTTTTTCCAGTAGTCATGTATGGATGTGAGAGGTGGACTGTGAAGAAGGCTGAGCAGCGAAGAATTGATGCTTTTGAACTGTGGTGTTGGAGAAGACTCTTGAGAGTCCCTTGGACTACAGGGAGATCCAACCAGTCCATTCTGAAGGAGATCAGCCCTGGGATTTCTTTCGAAGGAATAATGCTAAAGGTGAAACTCCTTTACTTTGGCCACCTCATGCGAAGAGTTGACTCATTGGAAAAGACTCTGATGCTGAGAGGGATTGGGGGCAGGAGGAGAAGGAGACGACAGAGGATGAGATGGCTGGATGGCATCACTGACTCGATCGATGTGACTCTGGGTGAACTCCAGGAGTTGGTGATGGACAGGAAGGCCTGGCATGCTGTGATTCATGGGGTTGTAAAGAATCGCACATGACTGAGCGACTGAACTGAACTGAACTGAACACAGTCAAAGGCTTTGGTATAGTCAATGAAGCAGAAATTGATGCTTTTCTGGAAGTCTCTTGCTTTTTCAATGATCCAGCAGATGTTGGCAATTTTATGTCTGGTTCCTCTGCCTTTTATAAAACCAGCTTGAACGCTTGGAAGTTCACGTTTCATGTATTGCTGAAGCTTGTCTTGTGGAATTTTGAGCATTATTTTATTAGTGTGTGAGATGAGTGCAGTTGTGAGGTGGTTTGAGCATTCTTTGGTATTGCCTTTCTTTGGGATTGGAATGAAAAGCGACCTTTTCCAGTCCTGTGGCCACTGCTGAGTTTTCCTAATTTTCTGGCATATTGAGTGCAGCACTTTCACAACATCATCTTTCAGGATTTGAAAGAGCTCAACTGGAATTCCATCACCTCCACTAGCTTTGTTTGCAGTTTTGTTTCCTAAGGCCACTTGACTTCACATTCCAGGCTGTCTCTTTCTAGGTGAGTGATCTCATCGTCATGATAATCTGGATCGTGAAGATCTTTTTTGTACAGTTCTTCAGTGTATTCTCGCCACATCTTCTTAATATCTTCTGCTTCTGTTAGATCCATACAATTTTTGTTCTTTACTGAACCCATCTTTGCATGAAATGTTCCCTTGGTATCTCTAATTTTCTTGAAGCAATCTCTAGTCTTTCCCATTCTATTGTTTTCCTCTATTTCTTTGCACTGATCATTGACGAAGGCTTTCTTATCTCTCCTTGCTATTCTTTGGAATTCTGCATTCAGATGTTTATATCTTTCCTTTTCTCCTTTGTTTTTCACCTCTCTTCTTTTATTGCTCCTTTACCAGCTGACTGTTTCTCTGCCTTTTTATTTTGCTTATATTGCTCTGTTTGGGGTGGCCTTTCTGTAGACTGAAAGTCTGTGGTTCCTCTTTATTTTAGAGGTTACTCCCTGTGGGTGAGTGTGGACTACTGGCTTGTCAAGGTTTCCTGGTTAGGGAAGCTTGCATCTGTGTTGTGGTGTGTGAAGCTGGATTTCTTCTCTTTGGAGTGCAATGAAGTGTCCAGTGCAAGTATTGGTTTGCTATGGGATTGGTGTGACTTTTGGAAGCCTGTATTTTAATGCTCAGGGCTTTGTTCCTGCATTCTTGGAGAATTAGAGTGATATGTCTTGTTCTGGAACTTGTTGGCTCTTGGCTGGAGCTTGGTTTCAATGTAGGTTTGCAAGCTTTTGAATGAGCTCTTCTTAGTTAATGTTCTCAGGATTTAGGAGTTTTCTGGTGTTCCTAAGTTTTGTATTAACCTTCCTGCCTCTGGCTTTCAGTCTTATTCTTACATTAGCCTCAAGACTTCTCCATCCATACAGTGTAGTTGATAAAAAATCTAGGTTAATGGTGAAAAGCTTCTCCACAACGAGGAACACCCAGAGAGGTTCACAGATTTGCATGGAGAAGAGAACAGGGAGAAGGGAAATGGTGGTGACCAGGAGGAGAACAGGGGGATTGAAAAGCAGAGAGAGCAATGTAGCCAGTAATCAATTCTCTATGTACTCACCACAGTCTCGAACACACAGTTGAGTTTACGGAGTTACTTAGAGAAGAGCAGAGAGAGGAGGGAAATAGAAGTGTCCAGGAAGAGAAGAGGGGGAGTCAATAGGGGAGAGATAAATCTAGCCAGTAATCAATTCTCTAAGTGTTCTCCACAGCCTGGAACACACAGAGAGATTCATCGAGTTAAGTAGAAAGGGAAGGGTAAGGGAAGAGATAGAGGTGACCTGGTGGAGAAAAGGGAGAGTCAAAAGGGGAAAGAGCAATCAAGCCAGTAATCACACCCATAAGTAAAAATGGATACTGAAGATTAGATTCTTAAATGTACAAAACTGATAACAAATACCAAAAAAACAAAAATTTAAAATCTAGAGCTTAAACTCTCAAAAATACAATATTAAAAATACAAACAAAATAAATCACAAAAATATTAAAAAATATATATATATGATATTTGTGTTAAAAATAGGGTCTCTTTTTTGCAAGGTAATAATAGTTTATAAAAATGAAAATTAAAGGAGTAATAAATAACTTAAAATCTAAAAATGGGAAATGATAATAGTAAAAGTATATCTAAGTATTTTTCTGGAGCTGTTGTGGGCAGTGTGGGGTCAGTTCAGTTTCAGGAAATTCCTTGTTCCAGCTTATACTTCTTCTCAAGGTCTATAGGTCTCTTCCAATGCTTAGTCAATGTAAGCTGCAGGGTTTTAATCTGTTGCACCTTTCAATTCCAGAGTGGTTCCTTCTTCTTTGTTTATTTTGGCTTCCTGTGTTTGCCAGTCTCTTCAGCGTCTAATTTTCATCCTGACAGAAGGGTATGAAGGTGGTCACTTATTTAGGCTCACTTGTTCAGTTGTGTTGTGGGGAGGGAGGAACATTGTAAACAAATATCACTGGCGAGTGTGGGGAGTGCTCACAGTGTATTGAGCACACTAGGTTTGCCCCAGCTCACGGTGGCATGTGCTTTCCCAGTCTACACTGCTCAGGCTCCAGGTTGCTCAGGAGGGGTACAGTCCAACTGTCCAAATCACGCCCTGCATTTAGTGCATTTCCCAGGTCTAAGCTGCTCAGGTTCAGGTTCTCAGTTATTCCAATAAAGCACAGACTCAGTTGGACTTGCGTTTTGTGCCCTTTCCAGGTCCAAGCAGCTCAGGTGATCAGGGGCTTGGCGAGTGCTCTGTCCCAGGTGTGCTGTGCCTCTTAATGACCTCCCCAGTCCAGTCGCTCAGTTTCCCAGGTGTACCGTGAGAGAACCATCTCAGGTGTGTCTCCTTTGGGGAGATGATCTCAGGCTGTGATCCTCCTGGAAGATGTCAACTATCCAGGATCCTAGGAAGACTTGGTTAGCAACTGGGAACTTGCTCACAACGTGGTGGAAGATGCCCTCTCTGGGGCCGAAATTTCCCCTTGCCTTCTGGTTGTGGCTGTTGCACACCTGCCTCTCTGCCTCTGGCAGGGAGAGTGGCCAGTCTGGAGCTGGCTAGCTCTCCTTTGGTATTCACTCAATCCTTTGTTCTGTGAGAGAGTCAGGCTGTGCCTTAGGTTAGAGCTTTCTGTGGGAAAGTTCTCTCTCTCTCTCTCTCCCCCTCCCACCCCTCTCCCCCCCCCCCCCCCCCCCCCCCCGGTTATCCCACATTTTGGGCTGCTGTGTCATGTTAGCTCCCTCAGATTGTCCTCAGGGCATTCAGGTCAGGTCCTTATCCTAAGTATGCAACCTGCACCTCCCTGTTTGGCCCCCCTTGCTGGTGGTGGCCACAAGCGTCTGGGCTACTTTTCCACTGGAATTTTCAGTTAGGCGTGTATTATGTGTGTGTGTTTTCCTGGTTATAAAAGCCCTCTGAGATTCCAAAACTTCCCACATACCTCCCTGGTAAGAGGTTTTCCTGGTGTTTGGAAACTTCTCCTCCTTCACGACTCCCTCCCCAGGATGGGTCTCCTAACTCTTTTGTCTCTCTGTCTTTTATATTTTGTCCTACCTCCTTTGAAGAGAATGGGCTGCATTTCTGGGTGCCTGGTGTCCTCCACCAGTGTTCAGAAGTTGTTTTGTGGAAGTTGCTCAGCATTCAAATGATCTTTTGATGAATTTGTGGGAGAGAAATTCATCTCCCCATCCTCTTCCTCCACCGTCTTAGGACTGTCCCCCTGCTCTTATGATTTTAACATCTCTCGTATGTGCCCCGGGGAAGGCAATGGCACCCCACCCCAGTACTCTTGCCTGGAAAATCCAATGGACGGAGTAGCCTGGTGGGCTGCAGTCCATGGGGTCGCTAACAGTCAGACAGACTGCACGACTTCACTTTCACTTTTCTCTTTCATGCATTGGAGAAGGAAATGGCAACCCACTCCAGTGTTCTTGCCTGGAGATTCCCAGGGACGGGGTAGCCTGGTGGGCTGCCGTCTATGGGGTCACACAGAGTCGGACACGACTGAAGTGACTCAGCAGCAGCAGCAGCAAGGTATCTATATATACCTTATTATATTTCTTATTGACATATTTTTTCATAACATTTTACTGGTATTATTTTAGAGATTGTTTTTCTTTCTATATATTATTATTATTAATATTTTGATGATGTAGCCAGTGATACTCTGCCAAGCATCATTGTAGATTATAAATTTCAAAATTTGTTAACTTTCTCTATATACCATCCTATTTTAACCAAGAAAATGCTTGGTCCACAGGCACTATGGCAAGTACAGAGCAAATTCTACTGAATGGAGACAATTTTCAATTCTACTTTATTTTTTCCACTTAGCATATAATAAGTGCATATATACATGACATGGGTTTCTCAGGTATCACTAGTGGTAAAGAATCTGCCTACCAGTGTAGGAGTCGCAAAAGACACAAGTTTGATCCCTGGGTCAGAAAGATCCCTTGGAGGAGGGCATGGCAACCCACTCCAGTATTCTTGCTTGGAGAATGCTACGAACAGAGAAGCCTGGCAATCTACAGTCCATAGGGTCACAGAGACTCAGGCATGACTGAAGTGACTGAAAACACACACACACACACATGATATACAAGTAATTGTATTATATATGTTATATGGGCTTCCCTGATAGCTCAGTTGGTAAAGAGTCTGCCTGCAATGCAGGAGACACCAGTTCAGTTCCTGGGTTTGGAAGATTTGCTACAGAAGGTATAGGCTACCCACTCCAGTATTCTTGGGATTTCCCTTGTGGCTCAGCTGGAAAAGAAACTACCTGCAATGCAGGATTTCTGTATTTCTTAAATATTTTTCACCAGTACTATCTTTTTTTCTTTGTTCGTAGAACATTTCTTCAACAAATAGGAAAACATTGCCTAATTTGGGTGTTGTAAACATGATGTCTTTCTCAATTTCACTCCAATATATTTCAGAATATAAAGTTTCTCTATTAAAAATGAGAACTTTATTTTTAAAAGTACCCTCACAAGAAGATACATTATTATTTCTTAAATATTTTTCACCAGTACTATCTTTTTTTCTTTGTTCGTAGAACATTTCTTCAACAAATAGGAAAACATTGCCTAATTTGGGTGTTGTAAACATGATGTCTTTCTCAATTTCACTCCAATATATTTCAGAATATAAAGTTTCTCTATTAAAAATGAGAACTTTATTTTTAAAAGTACCCTCACAAGAAGATACATTATAAAGATAAGCATAGAATTTCAAAATAAATCCTTTATACAATTTGAGCTCTCATTGTGTAATTGATTTAATTCCTACCCATGTTTTTTTTAAGGGAAATTATTTCAGTACCTTACTGTTCGCAATCTTTGTTTTCAACGATTTGTGTGTACCAAAAGTTTTAGAAGAGCAGTGTTTAGAAAATTCCATTCAATTTTCTAATTTGCTTACAGATTTCCAAATGATACATTAATAGTAATGAAGAATATAGAATTTATCCTCAGGAAAAATTAAATAATATGAGAGGATCTTTAGAGGCAGTTGTCCTTCACATTCTTAATATATCTAAGACTGTGTACTGAGATACTATAGGCTTTTATTTTTATTGTTTGTTTTAGTACTTATTGTCAATTTCATTACAAAAATGTTGTAGTTAATGTAGTTCACATTATTGAATTTAATTTCACTATGTATGTAACCATGGGCTTCTTTGGTGGCTTAGCAGTAAAGAATCTGCTTGCCAAGCAGGAGACATGGGTTCCATCCCAGGATCTAGAAGATCCCCTGGAGAAGGAAATGGTAACCCACTCCAGTATTCTTGCCTGGGAAATCCCATGTGCACAGGAGCCTGGGGCCTTTAGACCATGGGGTCATAAAAGGGTAGGGCATGGCTGAGTGACCATACAAACAAAAAAAAATGTACCCACACATGCATATATGAATGAATGTGCTATGTCTGCATCAATGTGATGTAAATTTTTATTTTATTTCTTAACTACGTGTAGATTATCTTACCATTACAAATACTAAATTTTATTTTTCTACTATAAATGAAAAGATAGTTCCATTTTTAGTACTTGTTCACTTTATGAACTTTCTAAATCTCCTCTTTGATTCCGTAAATCATCTGCTTTACTATAATTAAATAAACTGATTTCCTAATTGAAAAAACTGATGCTACTGATGCTACTCCTGAAAAGCTTGGTATAATTTAATTACTTATAAATGCTTCCTTTTCATGTAATGAGGCCAACTAAGCAACCAATATTTATTAACATTTATAACCCTTGTATAACATTTATAACATGTTTAGGATAACTGAATCAATAATAAGTCAAAGTGTTTTATTTGGTATAGTGAAATGATATATTTCATTTGATAAAGATGGCACTCTAACAATACAATAATTTATCAATATACCTTTAACAACTACATAGATCAAATAATTTCTTTGGAGGTTCATTTTTTTCTTTTCTTTATCTTTTCTTTGCTCATTAGCCCGTTTACATTCCTAATAGATTCTTGATTAAATTTTTATTTAATGTATAGAATATAGGTAAATATGAATAAACATATTCAATACTTTACTTTTCCTAAAAATAATTTAATTTTTCTAGGCTTGTAAATGGATTAGAATATATATTTCCAAATATATTGAAATAGGTACTGTCACATTAAAAAAAATTTATTTTTTAATCTTCTGGTCTGTAGTTATGTCCCCTTTCTCATTTATAATGTAATCATTGTCCCTCTTTTCTTTCTTCCTCCCTTTCTTCTCTCTACTCTCCCTGGTTCCCTTCCTTCCTTCCTTCCTTCCTTCCTTGCTCTCTTTCACTCCCCCCACTTTATTTCCAGATTTATTGAAGTCTATTCTATCTTTTAATCTTGTTCAGAAAGATCTCTAGATAAATTCAACTATTTAATTTAATAATTGGTAATTTTTTCTATATTTAATTGTGAAAACAACTACATTTTAAAATTTAGAATATATCTGCTCATTTTTCTAACAAGACATGCTGGATACTTATATTTTTAAGAACTGTATTAAATATACTGTATCAGTTCAGTTCAGTTCAGTCACTCAGTCGTGTCCTCCTTGACGTACTCCTTTTCCTATTTGGAACCAGTCTGTTGTTCCATGTCCAGCTCTATATATGCTGTATAACAAACCCTTTATTTAAGTGATAGGGAAACTTTATACCATTAACTATAGACTTTTTATTGACTTCACTGTTAGCTCAGATGGTAAAGTGTCTGCCTACACTGAAGGAGACCCGGGTTTGATCCCTGGGTTGGGAAGACCTTCTGGAGAGGGAAATGGCAACCCACTTTGGTACTCTTGTCTGGAAAGTCCCATGGATGGAGAAGTGTGGTAAGCTACAGTCCATGGGGTCACAGAGAGTCAGACATGACTGAGTGCCCAATTTCACTTCACTTTTTATTATCGACTACAAATTTTCAAGTACATGCTGTTGCTATTTCTCCAGATTTTGTCTTCCTCCTTTCAAGTACTTAATGACATAGCTATGGCCCATTGGTGAATATTGTATGGAAGATATATTTATTCTTGATTTCCCTGAGAAACAGACAATTGATTCTTTTTTTTTTTTACTTTACAATATTGTATTGGTTTTGCCACACATCAACATGAATCCACCACGGGTGTACACATATTCCCCATCCGGCACCCCCCTCCCTCCTCCATCCCCGTACCATCCCTCTGGGTCTTCCCAGTGCACCAGCCCCAAGCATCCTATATCCTGCATCGAACCTAGGCTGGCAATGTTTCTTATATGATATTATGTATGTTTCAATGCCATTCTCCCAAATCACCCTCTCCCTCTCTCACAGAGTCCAAAAGACTGTTCTATACCTCTGTGCCTTTTTTGATGTCTCGCATACAGGGTTATCATTACCATCTTTCTAAATTCCATATATATGTGTTAGTATACGGTATTGGTGTTTTTCTTTCTGGCTTACTTCACTCTGTATAAAAGTATGTCATTGTAAAGCAGAAATGTACTTGTGATAACATAGCTATAGATTTGAGCACTACAATATCCTAAAGTCACTGTAACAAAATTCATTCATAGTATGCTATACTAATTTTATGACACAGTGCACAGACACCCATCTCTGTTAATATTTCACATATATTTAAAAGATTTTTCCTCTTTCTTGTTGAGCCTGCTGATTAGCAGGCTGGTGGCATGGCATCATACAGCAGGCACGAACACAAAGTGACTAAGAGAAGCAGCAAATATGTCTTGCACAACCACCTAAGGATGAAAGTTTTAAAAAGGCAACCTTCTCTGTTTTCTTGAATTTTAAGTATAATTTATCAATTATACTTTTCATGCTCTCTTTGAAAGAGAAGTGTTAGTTACTTTGCATCTGGGGAGTTATTAATGGGTGTCTTTCAAATTTAAAACTCTGATAGTAAAAGGTCTCATGCTGTATCAAGCAAAACTGTCACAGAGATTGAAAATACTTTGATAAAATTCAACATCCATTTATGATAAAAACTCTCCAGAAAGCAGGAATAGAAGGANGCAAATCAATCAATGTAATTCACCACATTAACAAATTGAAAAATAAATGCCATATGATTATCTCAATAGATGCAGAGAAGGCCTTTGATAAAATTCAACATCCATTTATGATAAAAACTCTCCAGAAAGCAGGAATAGAAGGAACATACCTCAACATAATAAAAGCTATATATGACAAACCCACAGCAAACATTATCCTCAATGGTGAAAAATTGAAAGCATTTCCCCTAAAGTCAGGAACAAGACAAGGATGTCCACTTTCACCGCTACTATTCAACATAGTTCTGGAAGTTTTGGCCACAGCAATCAGAGCAGAAAAAGAAATAAAAGGAATCCAAATTGGAAAAGAAGTAAAACTCTCACTGTTTGCAGATGACATGATCCTCTACATAGAAAACCCTAAAGACTCCACCAGAAAATTACTAGAGCTAATCAATGAATATAGTAAAGTTGCAGGATATAAAATCAACACACAGAAATCCCTTGCATTCCTATACACTAATAATGAGAAAGTAGAAAACGAAATTAAGGAAACAATTCCATTCACCATCTTTTCTTATAGCAACCTTCTTGGGAGAGAACATGCTTTGCTTCTTTTAACATGGAATCTTCAATTTAGATGATCCTATGCAGACTGAATTAAACTGAACTGATGCAGTTAGAAGAGTTACATTTTAAATTAGACATGTATTAATATGCACTGTACTCTAAAATTAGGTGTAATCTTTTGCAGTCTACTGTCTTGTATGTTCAAGCTGTATAATGACATATTCAGAAAATCCTGCTAAGTGTTGCTCTCTTCAGCATTATGTTTTTGTTTATTTTTCACTTACAATACAGTCTACAACTGTCAGCAAACTGTTCAATGATAGGCACAGTGCACAGTGAGGCCTTGTTCATCTTTTTGACATTATTGGAAAGTTTTATCTCTATAATATTTCTGTAGATTTATTCTGTTCCTAGGAATGCAAATATATGAAATGTATCTTCTATTTTTAGGTTTATAAGTCTTTATTCAGGAATAGATTTTGAAATTTAATCAACTTTTTGTCATCTACTGAGAGTAATATATGGAGTTGAAATAAGGAATAACCTTAGCTAACCAAGTACTTAGCTGGGTATGATTTTTCTGGTACTTTGTGTAGATTTTTCCACCTTTATTCATAAGCACAATGAAAGATTTCAGTAATGTCTCCTGCTCTCATTTACTTTTTTCTTTCTTTTTTTTTCATTGTTTTGTCCTCATATTTTGTTTTATTTCTCAAAATGACTTAATTCAACATTTTTAACTGTTTAAAGAATATATTTCACTGTACTTCAAAACAATGTATAGGATAACAGATGAACTCAGTGAATTTTAAAAGAGACGTAGATCTCAATATATCTTAACGCTTGAGGGAAGTTCAAAAGGGAGGGGTTATATGTATACATATAGCTGACTCCTGTTGAGTTTTGACAGGACACAAAATTCTGTAAAGCAATTATCTGTCAATAAAAAAGTAAATATATATATATATATATATATATGTATGTATCTTAACTCGTGTGTGTGTGTGTGTGTGTGTGTGTGTGTGTGTGCTCAGTTGTGTCTGACCCTGTGACCCATGGACTGTAGCCCGACAGGCTCCTCTGTCCATGAAATTCTCTAGGCAAGAATACTGGAGAGGGTTGCCATTTCCTATTCCAGGGGATCTTCCCAATGCAGGAATCGAAACCGCATCTCCTGTGTCTCTTGTATTGGCAGGTGGATTCTTTATGCTGAGCCACTAGGGAAGAAATGTTTGAACACTTGTAATGATATTAGGACAATTCAAGATTTTAGTCATTTCTTGAACTGATTTTATCAAATTATATTTAATTTAAATATGACGCTTACATGGTATTTCAAGTGCAATTCTGTGTTTGTATATGCAGTTATTATTCTCATTTCTAATTAGCTTATTTGTGTGTTCTTTATTTGAATCTCCATTATACTTGTTAAAGCTTCATTTTATTGTTGGTATTTTCAAAGAAATAATTCTTGGTTTCAGTAATAAAATCTGACATTTTCCTATTTCACTTTTATTGCTTCCCATATATTTAATAATTTCATCTGTAGGATAGCAGATTACTCCAATATGATTATTATTCTTTATAATGTATAAATAAATAAAATTTTCATAAATATAAACACTAGTTTGCACAAATTATTATATCCAAAATTATAAAATTTTAAAATAAATATAGAGGCTCTGGCAATATTGATATCAACCTGTAAGGATAAAGTTGAATTCTATTGAACTATTTTAATAGTTAAATGCATAAATATTTTGCATAAGTAAGTAAGTAAAGTCGCTCAGTCGTGTCCGACTCTTTGCAACCCCATGGACTGTCGCCTATCTGGCTCCTCCGTCCATGAGATTTTCCAAGCAAGTGTGCTGGAGTGGATTGCTATTTCCTTCTCCAGCGGATCTTCCCAACCCAGGAATCAAACCCGGGTCTCCTGCATTGCGGTCAGACGCTTTACTGTCTGAGCCACCAGGGAAGGCCCCCCCACCCCCGCAAAAAAATATTTTGCATATTTTATATATAATAAGTATTATGTGTATCTAATTTAGTATGTATAATATAGACATATCCATTCATCTATCTCTCATTCTCTGTGTGTGCTTCCCAGGTGGCACTAGGGGTAAAGAAGTCACCTGCCAAGGCAGGAGACATAAAAGATGTCAATTTGATCCCTGGGTTAGGAAGATCCCCGAGAGGAGGGCATGGCAACCCACTCCAGTATTCTTGCCTGGAGAATCCCTTGGACAGAAGACCCTGTTGGGCTACAGTCCATGTGTGCTAGGATTCAGTAATGTTTGACTCTTTGCAACCCTACGGACTATAGCCCTCCAGACTCCTCTGTCCATGAGATTCTCTAGGCAGGAATACTGGTGTGGGTTGCCACTTTCTCCTCTGGGACTTCTTCCCGATCCAGGGATCAAACTTGCATCTCTTAGGTCTCCCTGCATTGGCAGGTGGGTTCTTTGCCACTAGGGCCACCTGGAAAGTTCCATTCTCTCTTTATGTATATCTTAAATATATCATCCTAGTGCCACCTGCTGCTGCTGCTGGTGCTAAGTCGCTTCAGTCGTGTCCGACTCTGTGCGACAGCCCACCAGGCTCCCCCTACCCTGGGATTCTTCAGGCAAGAACACTGGAGTGAGTTGCCATTGCCTTTTCCAATGCATGGAAGTGAAAACCTAGATAGTCCCATTCTCTGTGTATGCATTTCTTAAATATATCATACAGCAAGCAAAAACTCATCAAGTATTTATATGTACAAATCAGGCTAAATCAATGCAAAAAGTCTCTTAGTAAATAAAGAGTAAATTGGATCTGGTTTGGATCAAAATGAAACTAGCTAGTTTTTCAAGGGTAACCGCTAAAGATTTTTAATGATAATAGGAATTTCACCCAAAGAATTAACTAAAATATTCCTCTGGGTATTACCACAAAAAATATGTGCTTTTATGTCACTTAAAAACCTGAAGGGGAAAAACAGCTTATTTAGAGATAAAGAATTAGAAGAAATAGAATAATAATGAAGTGGAGAATTTGGGTGAAAGATGATAAATTAAAAGATGAAGTGCTTCACATAACAGGCAAAAAAATATCAAAATGCATAAAGGCCATTTAGCAAATAAATGAGTGGGTAATCAAAGTATGAAATAAAGAATTACTAATGTCAGCTAGTTTAGAAGAGAATTCATGTTGAGATGTTCTAAAAAAATAATGTCATTCAAAATTCACATTTAAAAGAGAAGAAAGTTTAATACATTATATAATTTAAAACTAGAAAGAAATATAGGAATGCATCAAGAAAATCTGTTTGAAACTCAATTTCTCATCTAATCATGAAGTGGAAAATGTTCTTTTGTTTGAGATGTTCTTCATTTGGTATATGGAGATATTATAAGAAGCTAAAGGCAAAAAATATTTAAGGGATTATGGTAATGGCATTTGAAATAGCGTGAAGAAATGATAGGATTATCATGAATAAAAATGTCTTGAACTGTACTTGGAATTCTATTTCTTATTTTATGTGAGTGCTTTATAATAGCAACATATACTTTAAATGGAATATTTAGGGAACTGTACTTGATTGGAATCATTATAGAGAATTGTTTGACAGATTCTGTTTTTGAATACTGATTCCTTACATTTTCTGTTATATTTATGCATATATTTTTGCTTCAAATGTATTCTTTAGCCATAAACTAAGCAATTTTTATTGTGTATTATAGCAATCTCAAATGCTTGGGATTCAAAATCAAATGTGTTAAATAAAAATATAAAGAAACCAGATCAATTAGGTTGTAATCCATGTTTGTGATTGAATTAGAACAAATAGATTAAGACCTTAAAATGAAAAGACTCATTTTAATTTTTCTTGCATACATGCATAAGATATAATTCTGAAACAAATGTGTTATTGACAATATATTTTCTGAAACCCTTAAGAAATTAACTTTTTAGAAAACTAGTGTAATTTATTCTTGGTTTGTAGAAAGATATGATTTTCATATTAAACTTGTATATTATTATGTTATTATTAATAATAATTTTAGTGGCTGCTGAGAGATCAAAAGATCCTCCTACATTTTGGAAAGATAATCAGTCTACGCTAGTTAGTATATGAATCACTGAGCCAAGGTAAGAAAGAATAATTTAATTATGTATAATAAGTGTGTCAATTCATGGGAAATAGATGGGGAAACAGTGGAAACAGTGTCAGACTTTATTTTTGGGGGCTCCAAAATCACTGCAGATGATGACTGTGGCCATGAAATTAAAAGACGCTTACTCCTTGGAAGAAAAGTTATGACCAACCTAGAGAGCATATTCAAAAGCAGAGATATTACTTTGCCAACTAAGGTCCATCTAGTCAAGGCTATGGTTTTTCCAGTGGTCATGTATGGATGTGAGAGTTGGACTGTGAAGAAAGCTGAGCACTGAAGCATTGATGCGTTTGAACTGTGGTGTTGGAGAAGACTCTTAAGAGTCTCTTGGATTGCAAGGAGATCCAACCATTCCATTCTGAAGGAGATCAACCCTGGGATTTCTTTGGAAGGAATGATGCTAAGCTGAAACTCCAGTACTTTGGCCACCTCATGTGAAGAGTTCACTCATTGGAAAAGACTGATGCTGGAAGGGATTGGGGGCAGGAGGAGAAGGGGACGACAGAGGATGAGATGGCTGGATGACATCACGGACTCGATGGATGTGAGTCTGAGTGAACTCCAGGAGTTGATGATGGACAGGGAGGCCTGGCATGCTGCAATTCATGGGGTCGCAAAGAGTGGAACATGACTGAGAGAATGAACTGAACTGAAAGCTTTAAATTTTTCATTTAACGATAAATACCTACTAAAGATAGCTGAAAATGATTGTGATGTAGGCTGGCTGGCAAAACTTTTGAAAAATTATGCTCACATCCATTTAAAAATATAGATTGAAAATAAAAATAACTTAAATGCCAGATACAAAGATATGTACTGGGAAAATGCATTTATTTGTTCTCTGATATAAATACTTCTAGGTTATCAGGGTGCTTCTGGTTACCTAAAGTGGATGAATCTTGCTCACAACCAATTATTATGTTTCTCAGATCAAATAAAATTAAGAACTTAAACAACACTGCTTAAATGAAGATTATTTCTGCCTGAGATACTAACGTCTCTGTTCTACATCCTAGACTGAAAATGAATATGTGAAATGATATTACTAAAATATATATCAAAAAAGGTAGGTCTATGTGTATATATGTGTGTACATATAAACAGTTACAGGTTTCCCAGGTAGCACTAGTGGTAAATAACCCACCTGCTAATGCAGGAGACATAGGGGATGCGGGTTCCATCCTTGGGTTGAGACGATCCCCTGGAAAAGGGCGTAACAACCCACTTCTTGCCTGGAGAATCCCCATGGGCAGAGGAACCTGATGGACTACTGTCCATAGCGTTGCATAAAGTTGGACACAACTGAAGTGACTTAGCATGCAGCAAGCATAAACAGTGACCTTTAAATACATACTCCTTTAATACACTCTTTTGCTTTCAATGGCAGCATCACTGGGCCCCTGTATTTCACAGACAAGATATTTGAAAACTGTTATATATGCCTTTCTTGCTGTTGTTGATCTTCTCCCTTCCAGGAGACCTGTGTCAGTGCTCTGTGGGCCATGCTTATGAAACTACCAGGCATTCTCTCATCTCCTTGTTATTAACATGATACTCAAGTACTGGGCAAATACACTTTGATTTCAAGAAAGATGGTCTTAGCTTCTTTTGCAGCATCAAGCATTCCCACAAAAAACTGAAGTTATTTTGAAAGCTTACAGAGAAGTCCCCTCTTATAAAAAGGGACAGGCATGAGAGAAGAGTTGACATTTGCCACTGTGCTTCTGTCCTCTTGTCATGAATTCAACAATGGCTCTAAGGCTATAGCAGTCGTCTTGTGAACAAACACAAGAGAGGAACAGATGGATAATATTCCAAGACACTTAAGAGAGAAATGGACAGATGTTGAGCTGTTAGTCATATCGTTAACCTGCCAGTCCTCAGACCACCTATTTCCAGATTATAGTTGGACTACATCCATATCTTTCTCTAAAAAGCATGTCTAACCAATATAAAATATTATTCAAATGTGATTGCTTTAGTGTTTGGTTCTAATAAGTTGGATTTAGATAAACAAATCACCCAGAAATAATCATGAATAAAAATAGCAAGAATATATCTAAAAAGGTTTGTTTACCAACACAGGGCAGAACTGTGGCTGAATATCAGAGATAAATTGCATATGAGCTAGGAGGAAGCTGGGCTTCTCTCATAGCTCAGTGGGTAAAGAATCTACCTGCAATGCAAGAGACTTGGGTTTGATCCCTGTGTCAGGAAGTTCCCCTGGAGAAGGAAATGGAAACTTACTCCAATATTCTTGCCTGGAGAATCCCATAGGCAGAGGAGCCTGGCAGGCTACAGTCCATGGGGTCCCAAAAAACTGGACATGACTTAGCACCTAAATCACCACTAGGATGAAGCTTGGTTAAATGTAAGCAACGTATGTTTAAAATTTTGAGTGTGTGGAGGAATTCCTTAGGTTCTTTTTGCATTTCGCCAAACTAATCTTCAGCCATATCATTAATCCTTCAATTGATTCACCTTTCCACTTTGTCAATCCTGTTTTTAATTACTAAATATTCTTGTTTCTTATACCCCAATGTTCATTGCAGCACTGTTTATAATAGCCAGGACATGGAAACAACCTAGATGTCCATCAGCGGATGAATGGATAAGAAAGCTGTGGTATATATACACAATGGAGTATTACTCAGCCATTAAGAAGAATACATTTGAATCAGTTCTAATAAGATGGATGAAACTGGAACCAATTATACAGAGTGAAGTAAGCCAGAAAGAAAAACACCAATACAGTATACTAACACATATATATGGAATTTAGAAAGATGGTAATGAGGACCCTGTATGCAAGACAGCAAAAGAGATACAGATGTGTAGAG